>WYDI02028547.1:0-31734 GCA_009867235.2 Psittacus erithacus
GTGTTTTTTTTCCCGGGAAGAGAAAAAAAAACCCCCCCCCCCGGGAAGCGCGGTGAACTTCCCGGCCCGCCCCCCCCCCCCCCCCCCCCTCCTTGCGGCCACCGACCCCCCCAGCATACCCCGCACAAAGGGAGCACCGAACCCCCTCTAAACGCACCACCCCACCCCCGAAACAGGCGCTGAGAGGCACTGGGGAGGGAGACAAGGAGCATCCGTGAGCAGAAGGGTGGGGGGTTAAACCACCCATGGGGCGGCCCCCAACGGGGACCCCCGCTGCCCCCCGCAGAGAAAGGCACCGACCCCCCTCCCTGCTCACCCCGGCCCCGCCGGCAGGGCCCCAGCAGGGGGATAACAGGGAAATAAGGGGAGAAGGGGGGCACCCCCTCCCCAAATTCGCCGCTACCGCAGGGGGATACCCCTTCCTCACGTCCCCACAAAGGGGCTTTTGTCCCCCGCTGCCCCCCCCAATCCCGAGCCCAGCGCATCGCGCCCTGCCCTCCGCTCCCCGCCCCCTCCCCCTCCCTCCGCGCACACAAAGAGCCGGAGGGGCCGCCTTTCCCCCGGGGTTTGCGCCCCAAGATGGAGGCGGGCGCCCCCCATACCCACCCTGACGGGAAGGGGACCGTGTGGGGCTGCTGCTCCGCCGGCTGTCAGGGGGCCAGGCGGCCGCGGCGGGGAGGATGACGGAGGATTGGGGAGGGCTGGTGGCGGCCGTGCCCGGCGCGTCCCTCCTTCGCTCAGCTCGGCTCGGCTGGCTCAGCGCGGCGCGGCGCTGCCTGCCGCCTCCCGCCCGCTCGCCGTCCCTCCAGCCGGCGTGTGCTCGGCACAGCCCGGCGCTCACCCAGTTTCCATTGAGCCCCGGAGCCAAACCCACTGATGTCACCCAGCGCAGCCCCGGCCCTCCTCCTCCTCCGCCTCCGCCCGCCGTTAAAGGCGCAACAGCCCGCCGCCGTTCCCGCTGCCCTCCCGCCCGGCGTCCTCCCTCAGCCCCGGCGAGGGGGAGGCTTACGCTATACACGGGGTGGGTTTGGGGGGACGCTTCTCCTCAGAGGCCTCCGGGCTCCCCGCTGAAGGTTTCTCCTCATCAGGGCACTGAGGGGGAGAGTGGGGCAACAACCCACCTGTGGCACCCTACTGGGGTGGGGGGCTGTGGGGCAGCCCCAGTGTGGTGCCATTGCCATCACAGCAGGGTTGTGGGTCCCAGGTGCTCCGTGGGGGTTCTCACACAAGGGCAATGGGTCCCATCGTGATGGTGGCAGATGCCAAGCAGGAAGGCCGATGAGGCATCATAGCTGCCTCAACCCCTCGGAGGGAGGTTGAGCCCCTCGCAGGGCTTCCCATCCTGAGTCCCTTGGGAGCAGGGGGACCCCTTCTGTGGAGCACCTGTAAATCAACATGAGCATTGTCATGCACACATAAACTGTAATGTGGACAGACAGAGGTCCATGGGGCACCCGCCAGCAGAGCCAGGGGTACCCTGAACACCCTGGGGTGTTTGAGGGACAGGCGGCTACCATGCAAGCCCAGGCGTAGCTCAGAAAGAGCCAGCTGGGTCAGGGGAGGTAGCCAGGGTGTATCTGACCCTCGTGGCAGTGTGGGAGCAAAGCCCAGGCCTGGGAAGGTATTTTGGAGCTCTTGGGAGGTGGGAGATGGGGCTGGATGGGCAAAGGAGGTGGGAGGAGCTGCTGTAAGCTCTGGGAGTGGGAGCATGGGGGGAGGCTGGAGGCCAGCCTAGGATGAGAGAGAAAGGTAGGGAACAGCAGGAGGTCCTGCGGAGCAAAAGCAAGACACTGACAAGCTTCATCTGCACCTGGATGCTTCATCAGGGAGGAGCTGCTGTGGTACCGTCATCCCAAAGCCAAGAGCTGCAGTTCACGCAGCTGGGCTAAGGGCAGAGGAGATAAGAGTGATGGGGGAGAGCTCAAAAGCCCCCATAGCCAGTCCCAGAGTGCATCTAGCCCAGGACCCCTATGTCAGCTTCCAAATATACAACATAAGCACGGACTATTGGCACCAAGAGGCTCAAGCTGCAGCCCTGCCGGCGCTGGGCAGTGCAGAAAGGCCTCATTGCTTCAAGCTGTTCCAAGATGGTGGGCCATAGCGCTGCCAGTCAGCGCCCATACTGAGCTGATGGGCCCCTGAGACCTGGGAATAGGTCCTGTTTTATGCAAGCCTTTGGGAACCAGCACTGTTTCCCTTCCTCGCTACCGGGCTAGTTTTATCACAGGACACTGTCTCCATTTTGAGAAGTTAAATTTTAATTGAGTTTTTCGTAGTAATGACGTTTCCTTACACATGCTCCATTGAACCTCTGTCATTTCGCAGCTTATGTAAAGGTGAACAGATGGGAGGGCAGGTAATGCAGTACGCAGCCGCTGCTGAATCTAGCCAAGGGCTTGCCCCCCTGCTCTGGGTGCAGGGTGCACATCAGCCGAGAGGGAATTTGCTAGAGCCCAACACAGCCCACGACTTGGCTGCGAGCGGCAGGCCTGTACAGGCACTGAGCGGGGCTGATCTGGCAGAGAGGGCTCCTGGAAGGATGGATCTGAATCACACCCCAGGAGAAGCAGCTCTTGGCCTGGCTGGTGGGAGCAGATTTGGGGGTGATGCTGCATGGCAGGCGGGTGCAGGGTCTGTGGGGATGGTGGCCACATCAGCTCTCCCCATGATGCTGGCTGAGGCAGAGGGAGGGAACTGAAGAAATCCCAAACGTAGACACAGCCCTTGGGGATGAAATCGGAATGTGTGTACGGACACTTCAGCTACCTTTATTTTAATCATTTAGGACTTAAAATAAGAACTCTTTAATTAGAAACATTCCCTTAATTGAATTGTAATCAAGCTTTTAGCGCTGTTAGCCTGGCTAACCATGTGATCCAATAACACCCACCTTCTCTCCAAGCACTGCCTAGTTACACCTCTTCTAATGGAGTGATTTATACTGAGGAGCCGGAGCCAGGGGCTGCTGGTTTTGGTAAGTGTGTAGCAGCCAGTACTGCAGGGACCCCCATCTCCATCAGGACTGCCTATGCTCCAGTGGTAAACAGGTAACTGCTGCTGCAGCATCTAAAAAAGCTAAGTGCTACATGTTACACAAGCAGCAGGACCCAAGCTAGAGAGGATTTGGGGTTAAGTTGGAAAGGGGAGGGAAGATACTTGAAGGGCAGGCAAAATCCATCCTCACAGTCTGGGTCATCTCTGTTCCTCTCCAGTTACCAAGCTGGTGTGCAGCAGTAGCCACAAGCTTATTTTCCTTTCTGTGTACCTTCAAAAATGAGCATCCTTTCAGGTCTAGCCCTGTATTAGGCACCAGAATACAATAGCAAAGGCCCACTAAAACTTTGTTTAAACATCTAGAAGGCTGTCTAACCGCCCAGACCCAGCACTGTGCCACATCTGCACTCCAAACCCCATGCCAGATTGAAACCCCCGGAGGCCTCACCTCATCCCTTTGCCCTCTTTTGCCTGGAAAGGATCTCTGAATGTAAAGCATGGAAGGGAGTCAGGGTTCCAGCCAAGCGCTTTAGCTCAACAACTGGGAGACCTGCAGCTGGGACACTATTTACCTTTCATGGGGTTCAGACGTGGCCAAGGCATCTCTAGATTATTCATTGAGTGCTGCTGCTGAAGCCGGGCAAGCAGAAGATGGGTTACATGGAGCAGCTCTGCCTGCAGGCCCTTTGGCTGCTGTTTATGTGGGAAGGTCCTTGGGCAGCGCTCACCCTGCAGCACGGTAGAGGGAACCTGCGGCAATGTGTCTTGAGCTGAGTCTTGTGTGCTGGTGTAGCCAAGGGGGGTGTATCTCACTGGATGCCCAGCCAGCCCCACCGCTGCCCGCCGTGTCATTCCTTGGGTAGGAAAGGAAAAGAAGGGCTAGAGTTGCCCTGTTTATTCACAGTGTCACTGCTGGGTGGGTGGCCTTTCACAGTCACCATGTGTGATATTCATAGCACCTAGTAAAACTTGTGGGAAAGCTGAGCTCCGCTGACCTAGCAGACCTCAGAGAACTGCCAGGTTGTGTTTGGCAGCTTTGCCTGATCTGCAGGGAGCAGAATCCCATTTCACCCACTGTCTGGAGAGTGTTATGCTGCCTTGAAGACCAAAGCCACATCTTCACAGAAAGACTTGCCTGTGCGAGGAATCAGGGGAAGAGCAGATGAAACTTCAGCTCTATGCTGAAGTTTCACTTCTGCAAGGCCAGTGAAAGCAAGAAAAGATGAGAAGCAAGAACAAACGCGTTTCTACCTGCAATTCAAGAGCAGAAGTTCACAAGGAGGCAGGTGCCGCTGGCTTGACACATCCAGCAGAGCAGAACAAAGTTGTTCAAAACATTAACTCACAGTTTATTCCGAACATGCAGCCCCCACTCAGAAAGCAGTGATTAATATCCACAGGGTCTTTTTTATGGGACACGCAATCTAGTTTCTTGGTTCTTCCCAAGTAATTATAGAGTTGCCTTTTCAATACTCACACCAAGCAAGAGAGTAGTGTTTTAGAGAAGACCCAGCATTCCTGGAGGGATGGTCAAATGCAGCCTGCAAAGTGGGGATGCTGATCTGAGCATGTTGCAGGAGCACTCTGCATTTTAAAGCTTTTTCTACAGTCAAGTGCAAGTCCTCATTCACATGCATCAGGGAACAATAAATACTCCTGCAAATGAGACATCAGGATCCCAGGATAGCAAAAGGCTAAAAACAAAGCAAAATGCCAAAATAAATAAAGCACAGCTAATAGCTACCTCTGAAAAGGTTGCTGTGAGTGACTCCCTGAGCATCAGGTAGGAAATCCGGGGCCGGGATCCAGACCAACACACACCTGTCTCAGCAATGAGTCATTCCTTTTCCTTCACACATTTTGGGAAAAGAAAAAAAAAAGAGAAAAAGAGATGATGCTGAATCCCTGCAAATTGTCTTCTTCATGACACAGCCCAGACTCACCCAGAGCACCATCCAACCCGTGTGCTGCAGG
The DNA here is from genome assembly GCA_009867235.2 of Psittacus erithacus. NCBI lineage: Eukaryota > Metazoa > Chordata > Aves > Psittaciformes > Psittacidae > Psittacus > Psittacus erithacus. The sequence continues at coordinate 4,969 of WYDI02028547.1, forward strand.
TGTCCTGTGAAAAATAAATCTGTGGCCACATAATTAAAGACTCAGCCATAATTTATATGCATAAGGACATTGAAGGGCAGCTGTACAGCCAGCCTTGATGCTGCCATTTCTCAGTGATGAGGAATGTGTATTCTGCTATAACAGATAGCAGCAATGGCCTGTTGTCCTCAGTGAGGAGCAGACCTGGTGAGAGGTGAGACGCTTTGTCAGGTGGCTTTAGGGGTAACATGGGAGCAGTAAGGCTTGGGAGAAAGACTTGGGAAGATACTCTTGTTTGGACACTGGAGAAGTCTGTGATCCCAGAAACACAAGCTGATAAGGCTGCCCTCCCTGCTTTCCTTGTTGCCTCCAAACTTTCCCACTTTTGACTTCCCTTCTTCAGACTTGTCATGAAGCACTGGGCTCTGAGTTCAGCTACTGCCCCTTCACAGGTCCACCTCACTTGCCCTTACCTGCCTTTTCCTCACTGCATGCCCAGGGTCAGTCCCTGCCCAGACAGTACCAGTCCGGCTAAGGTGCGTGTGCTTGGCCAGTCAGTCCCAGCCTTCCCACCACATGCTGTCACCCACCACACAAGCTGCTCCCTGTCATTAGTCCAAGCCTTCCCAGGCAGTCAGTCAGCAGCAGCTCCCCTCCATCCCCAGTCCCCATCTGTCACCAGAATTCCCCATTCCCCAGGCAAATGGTTTCAGTGCTGCCTGCCTTCCTCCCACTACCCCAGGTGACCTCACTGCTGATCACCTCTCTTCTGCTCTTCCCATTCCCCATTTCTCATCACCATGCCCCTGTTCTTCCCAGTCCCCATCTCGCTGTCCTGGCCAGCTCTGCTTTCTGCTCCCAGTTCCCCTGCTGCCCAAGTCACTTCAGCGGCTCCCACACACCAGCCCCTTGCCCAACCAGCCCTGCCATCTCCTAGTATCATCTGCCTCCCAGTCTCCTTTGCTTTTCCCCAGATTTTTGGTCCTTTCCTTTTGAGTTTTGTCCCTTCCCTATTCAAATCAGGGTCTTTCCTCCACCAGGGTTCCCAGAAGCCAGAAGGGAAGTGGCCAGGAGCACAGGGCTGAGGGAAACATAGAGGAATTCAGCCCAGTGCATGACGCAGAGCAGCAGGTTGCGGCCCTAGTAGGGAAAGCCTATCTAGTTTCCTTCAGCCTTGCTTCTCTATGGGAAAGCCCGTATGTGTCATGCCAGCTAAGGGAGGGTTGGGCAGGTTAGCAGAGGCTGGACTCTTTGTAGCTGTGAAGCTGTGACACATCTTCCTTCTGCATTTAACAGGGCCATGTAATTTGTCCATGCCAGTGGGGGAGAACAGTGGTGTTTCATGGAGCTGGCAAAACCTGACATCCTGCCCAAGGACAAGCCCTTGCTTGAAAGCCCAGAAGACCCACCACTTTCCTCCCCTGGGCCATATATACACTTCTTCCAGCCCAGGAAACCTAGTGGTAGGTTAACATTTTCCAAAAGAACTAAATCAATGTGCACAATTCAAGCTGATGCAATCACTTTCTATGGAAAATTCCTGCTTTGGTGGTGAAACTTTGACAAAGTTATAAGCAAGTGAAAACAGGGGCTTAAAAGGGGAAGTGTCGGCAAGCTTAATAATAGGAGCTGCTCCTGGCCACACCTGTAATTAAGGGCCTTTATTGCTTTTTTCCATATACCTCACCTTTTTTATCCTTGTGGTATTCCCAGCTTCTGTCAGTGTGCAACTGACTCCTTATTACACCCACGCTGGTTTGCTTTGGTGAAAAAAAATAAGACCTAATAGAAAAAAAAAACAAACAAACAGGAATATTCAGGTGTACCCTCGGAGCTGTGTCAGGCCAGGGCAGACGTAGCAGAGGACCACAGGACAGGCTCAAGGTTCCTTGGGAGGAGCTGGACTCAGGACTGAATCAGCAGGATCTTGCTTGAAGACATGTAGCCTCGTCCTCCTTGCCCGCATGCTGGGTGCTCCCTGGGCACCAAGGCATCTGAGTGCCTAGCGGGTGGTGGAGAACCTGGCCCAGCTGCCTGGGCAAGATACAGGGATGCAGTGGAGGCACCACCTCTGCCTTGCCAAGTCTTGTGAAGTCTTCATCACCTTGAAAGCAGCACATCTCCCTCTAAGAAACTCCCACCCTCGTACTTTTGGGATAAAAGGGGATGAACTGGCCTTTCCCTCTCTTTGGGCTTTTGCCCCATGGCCACATTCTGTGGCAGAGCCATGAAGTGGGGCAACCCAGTCCCATCCTTCTGGAAGAGTGGGATCAGGCTGCTCTACTCCCCTCTCCCTTTCTGCATGGCATTGGGGGTGGCTTTTGACAGCTGTGTAAACTTCTCAAAGCCTCTAGTGAAAGGATGTGCAGCCCACAAAGAAGAGAAGCAACCCTGCGGCTCAGAGACACAGCCCTCTCTCTCTTTGTCTTAGGAATAGCAGGAGCAAAGAACGGACAACTAGGAAGCCACATTCACCCTGTAGGAAGATTTGCAGGTCAGGCCAAACAAAATATAGGACTGGTTAGGCAGAAGGCAGTTCATCTGTGAGATGACTTGTATTTGAGAGGCTGGTTGGAGGAGCGGCTGGGTACAGTAGTACAGGTGAGAGGAGGTCACGCATGACTGGAGAAAGGCAAATAATTCATTCTTCTTCAGAAAGAAAAGGCTGAAAGTTTAATCCTACAGGCTGGACAGATTCATTTGGGCTCTGGAGCGGGTCGCCTTAGAACACTTTTCTTGGCACATGAAGGAGAAGAAGGTGACTGGTAACTGTCAGTGTGGATTTACCAAGGGTAAATCATGCCTGAACAACCTGATCACCTTCTTCAATAAAATGACTATAGCTGCGGCAAAGGGGAGAGTAGTGGAAGTTGTTTATCTCAAATTCAGCCAGGCTTTTGGTAACGTCTCCCGCAGTGTTCTGATACCCAGGTAAAAAGTTGTTGTGGTCTCAACAGGTGGGCAAGCAGATGAGTGAAAAACTGGTTGGCTGGTCAGGCTTGGGGATTGTTAATGGGTTGTACTCTACATAGAGACTGGTACCAAGTGGGGTGACTCAGGGGGCTGGCCTGGGACCTTTCCTGTTATTGATGACCTGGAGGAGGTGATAGGGTGCGCTTCCACCAGGCTTGCAGATGACACAGAGTCAGAGGGGGAATAAGTCAGCATGCCTGAGGGCAGGGCTGTCATCAGAGGGATGGGCCTGCAGGAACATTGTGAGTTCAGCAAGGGCAAATGCACAGCCCTCACCTGGGAAGGAAGAGGCCCTCACCCTGATATGGGCTGGGGACCTGTCAGATGGAGAGCAGCTCTGTGGGAAAGGACCCGGGAGTCTCGGTAGAAGACAGAGCCAAGCTCTTCATAGTGGTGCACGGTGGGAAAATGAGAGGCAACAAGCACATGTTGAAACAGGAGAGGTCTAGCTTGAATACCGTGGAGATCTTCCTGTCCCCAGAGAGAGTCAAGCGCAGGGAAAAGTTGCCTAGAGAGGCTGTGTAGCCTCCATCCTTAGAGGTTTACAAGGCCAGAGAAAAGTTTGAGTGACCTCATTTGACCTCTTTGCTGACCCTACTTTGAACAGAAGGCTGAACCAAAGCTGTCCTGAAGTCTCTTTCAACATAATTCATCCTATGATCCTATGCTGCATAGTGCCGCATCTGTGTACAGTGCGTGTTTGACATGTGCCATGTACATATGTGTCCCTGGGGAGGGTGAGCTGCAAGCCTGTGTCCCATGTGAAGGGTGTAGCTGAAGGGAGTATCACACACACACAAGGGCCACACCATGGCAGAGGAGCAGCTGGGGCAGTGTGACGAGTGTGCCAGTTTTGCATGTACCAGTGAGCTCACTAGGCACCACATACATGCGAAGCGCGTTCACAAGGGGCCAGCGACGGGACCGTGTGGGGAGAGTGTGTGTGCTTGTGCCAGCGGAGAGAACATGTGGCCATAGTAGCCATATGTGTGTGCAGCGTGCAGATACTGCGTGCGTGGCAGAGGGGAGAGCGGTGTTTGTGTGGGCTTGTTCTTCACAGTGGCGCAAACTGGGAGAAGCTAAAAAGCCTCCGATGTACGAGCATCTCCCATGCGACTTGAGGGGTGGCGGGACGAGACGCAGCGCAGGCGGTTATGAAACCAGCTTGCCCAGTCAGGATAATTCACGTACTGCTGTGGGAGGGACAGGAGAGATAAACAACGCGCAGGGAGATGGGAGGGCAGGCAGAATGGCTTAAAATGCAGCTTCCCAGCATGCCCTGGTGGATTAGTTCAGCATCTCAGCCCGGCTCCTCTTTAATTCTTATGCAAGGGGTTTCTCTGGAAGGGACAGTCTGTTCTCACCAGCTGAAACACCAGGCACAGGGCGCTGCATAACAAAAGGCCATCTCACCACTTGTCCCACACAGCGAAGGGCGAGAGGCAGCTGGGCACTCTTTCCCTGCAATGACTGAGGTTGCGGGGTTCTGTTTCTGCTTTGCAACATGCTGTCGCTCATGAGGGACTGCAAGATGTGCTCGTCTGAGCCTGCTGTGGCCTCCTGTTCACTTCTGTGTGTGATCCTAAAGTGCTGATTTGTATCTGTAAGGATCCTTGTAGGCTATTTTAGAGGAAGCGCTGTGGCCCAACAGTTGCCAGTTCCTACAGCTGGATGTCTGGAGGCCAAGGGTATCTGAGTTGGTAATACGCACTGCACTTAGCCTGTCAGAGCTGCTGTTTGGAGTCATAGGCAGCTGTACGAAGGTGCTGTGTATGTACCTGGGGAAGTACAATGTCCTGGCCATGGCTTGACTGCAGCTGCAGATGCCGAATGGGCAGAGAGCTATTCTAGGAATCACTTCTGGCTCATTTATCTCTTGCAGTGTCCTCAGCTGTGCAGAGGTGACAGCTCAAACCCACAGTGGCAGGTTAAATTCCTCCTTCTGCCACTGACTGCTCTGTGATCTTGGGCAAGTCACTTTGCCTTGTTGTCAGCCACTTCTGTCCCCCTTTGCTTTCTTCCTGGCTGAGAACTGCTCCTTCTCTTGTGACTGCAATAGCAAACACAATGAGGCCATTGAAGACCTGAGGGTTCTGGAGGCTTCTCCACAGGACAAATCATCAAATAATTACAAGGACCCAGAAAATCCCATGTTATACACAAATTCCTCTTGCATTTGAACAGCTGACAATGCATTTTGAGCTCATAAGACCATCTGACCACTGCAGGAGGGTTGTGTCTCAAGCAGAGCAGCAGGGAGCATGCAGCTTTATTCAGCCAGTACAACCCCACCTTGTACCTCCTCTGCAGCAGCCACCACCAGCTATTCTGGCCTTTACTTCCCTTCTCCACTGACTTCAGACCCCTCTGTCCCCCTCAGACCTCTGTCCCACAGGCACCTACCAGCTTGCTGAGCACTGTTGGCTCCTTGGGCACTGCGAGGCTCCCAATTACTTAATCCTGGCACCCTGGGTGCAGCCAGTCACCCCATGTCTGCAGCTCCCTATTCCAGAGCTGTTTTTCATCTCAGCTCTTCTCCACTTCCCCACAGCAGCACTGGATGGGTCACATAAGTTTCTCTATTCAAGGCAGCCCAGTTGCTAGTGAGCACAACACTGCATCCTGGAGAGCAAAAGGCACGTGGTGTAACCCAGCAGCCTGGAGCTAAATGATGGCTCCTCTCTGCTTACATTTAATCAGCTCCTTCTGGGTCGTACCAAGTGTTCTGCTATAGGTCTGCGTCACCCATCATGTGCTCACACCCACTCTCCAACTGATTCATTATTTTACCCCTGAGAGAAGCACGTGCAGGCTGCAGGCTGTGTTATATATATCTTCAAAGTCTTCTCCAAAGTTTCTGCATCAGCTCATCCTCCTCTGTTTGATACCCCACGAGTGGTGCACAGGCCTCTGTAGGGTCCCTGATAGACACGCAGAGTCTGTTGATGGGTGAGCATCTAATCACCTGTCAGAAGCAATTTCAAGCTCCTTTTTCTCTCAGTTGAATGGCTTCTGTAACAAGGCTTTGTATCATACAGGCCTTCAGCTGACTTTCAGTGGCTGTAGTGCTGGGACATTCAAACGACTCTATCAATGCACTATAGCCAGGGACCCAAATATTACCAGGTCCCAGTTTTCAGGACATGCTATTTCAAATCTGGGGCCAGCACCAAAATAATCCTGCTAATTTCAGAGGCAAAAAACCCCCAAACTTTCAAAGCTCGAATATCCCATGTCTCACAAACTATTTCAGGATGGTGTTTGTGTCCATCCTGAATTTCTTCGCAAGCATCAGGGCAGTGAAATCACACCATTCCACTTTTCGTCTTTCCACACTGACCTGACTTTGATAGCTACACTTGGGGTCTGTGTGCCCAGGCTTGCTCAGAGAGCAGAGTCATTGGCCCCACTAATTGCTTCCTTCTGCAGGGGACGTGGTCAAAGGGAAGCAATATACTGATGGCCCTCTGACTGCTCTGCTGGTGTTGCTTTCCCAGGGACCTGGCAGAAGCCCAGGAGCCAAGGCTCTGTGCAGTTTGCAAGCCAGGCTGTCATTACCTAATGTCCCAAGGGAGCATGAAAAGGTTTGGTTGCCAGAAAAGCTCTTGAGACATTGCAAGCCCTCTACCTGAGAGCACTCCTCACACTGGCAAGGACAGATCCAAGTGAGGCATTTCTCCACTTCCATGCAGTTTCACTGCCCCTCTCCTGCCAGGGAAGCATGCTGCCCTGCCTGTGGCAGGGGAGAAGCAGCAGCACCCCACTGCACCCATGAGTTGTTCGTGCCTCAGCAAGGGACTGAATACCAGGAAAAAGGAAAGCAAATCTCATACACTGGGCACATGCAACCAGCAAGACCTATGAGACAACTGAAAGACAAGCAGGCAGCAATGTGGCATCCAGAAGGGCCTGACTCTGAACCAAGATCATCTCTGCCTAACCTCCCATGGCTGGCATGGCTTTGCAGGCTTCTCCCCAAGAAGAAATTAAAGTGTTAGTACATATCTGAGCTGCTTTCAGAGTCAGTGGCAACGCTGTGAAAGCCATGGTTTTGTAGCTCTCAGGGTAGGCTGACCTTTATGCTGCAGGTTATGGGTGCAGAGTTGGTGGTGTGTACCAGTCCTCTCAGAGCCTGCCTTCCCTCCTGTTCAAAGGTTTCCACCCCACACTCTCAGCCCTGACCCACGGCACTGCCCGGGCAGCCAGCCCCAGCCCAGCCCTGACCTATCCCCGCGGTGGCGCGTCGGCGCCGGAGGCAGGGAAGCCGGGACGTGCGGGGATGCCGGGACTCGCAGAGATGCCAGGACCTTCAGGGATGCCAGCCTTGATTTCATCTCTAGATGGTGCTCTGAGGCCGGGCAACGGCAGGGCTCCTCTGGTTTGAGCAATGCCATTCAGGCTCCCTGTGCTGCGTCCTGCCGCCGGGAACACACTGGGTCTGAGGAGGACAGGACCCCGCCCTTGCCAACCATGGCAGGAGGAGAAGCCTGTTTAACCCTTCCAAAAACTGACTACCGTCTCAGCTCCTCCTGCGGTGACATCCATCCCCAGGCCATGGGATACCATGCCATGGCAGTCGACCGACTGCCTCCCCTGCCTTCCCCATCCCTCTGCTGTCTCCCTTCTCCTGCCCCAGCCAGGCCACCCCAGCTGGCCCTACAACACCCCATGCTTTCAGCATCCCGGCAGGCTGCCCTCCCTCCTCTCCCCCTCCTGTGCAGCCTGCAATAGTCTCTCCTGGCTCAGTGGATTTAGCACAGGGCCGGCGCTTGCGGGGTTTTCCAATAGTGCGCTCCATTAGGGCCCAGCTCTGCTCTTACCACGGGCAATGGCAAAAGTGCCATTGACTTTGCAGGGGCAAGAGCAAGCCCTTAATGGCTTGGGAAGGTAAAGCTATTTTTTTCTCTCTTTCTTTTTTTTTTTACATTTAAAACCATGGCCACTTTGTATTGCCTGTCCAAAAGCTTGGAGGGCCCTCCTGCAAAGGCAAAGAAGGGCTGCTAAAACTCAAAGAAGGAGCAGAGGAGGCATTTTGCCACACAGAGGTCACAAGCCTGCATGCAGCTGCTGGAGCACTGCTGTGTGCCCTGCTCCTGGGCAAAACCTGGATGAAGCCGAGCTGGTTGAAAAGGAACACATTTGTTCAGCAGCACGGACATTTTCAACAGCATTTCCTGATCATGGAAATCCAAACCCATTTTCTCCCCTTTTGAGATCATTGTGGTTCTTGAAAATATTTTTAGTTGCAGTGTGTATCAAAATGTTTTGCTGAGCAAGTTTTGGGTGAGTTGAAAGGTGCCAATGACGATTAGTTTTCAAAAGGGCTGTCAAAAAGTGTCACCAAAAATAGAACATGAAACGAGTTTCTCAAGTGTCATTTAAAACAACAACAACATTCATTTGGAAGCTGGCAAGACCGACAGCAGGGTAGTTAGCTGTCATGGGTTGGAGGATCTGAACCCGTGCCTGGATTTTATTCATAGGGAAGAAGTTCTTCCTCTTCCCATTATCTTCCTGGTATTTGAATAGCTTTTAATAACAAGCCAAGTAAGAAGCTCAGAAGTCAGGCAGGAAAAGAAATATAGGTTGCGGACAGATAAACAAAGCAGCAGCATCTTCCTCCTGAGAAGCCAGCTGCCAGCCCCTTGGGATTACGGACAGTCTTCCTGGGGAAGCAGTCCCTCCATCATATTCTGGAGGAGGGAGGGAGACTGGGGATTTCATGCCCTGGAGTGCAGTAGAGCTATCTTCTCTGAAGAGCACAGGACAAGAGTGTGTCAATTACCTGAGAAGCGATGCTCCAGATATTGTATGCAAAAGCCAAAATACCAGTGTGCTTATGGTTGTGAATAGCTTAGAGAGCTGATCTGCAGACTCCTTAACAATGTCCAACCTTCTTTAGAGCAAACAGCCTTCCAGGGCGGATTCTCCTGGTGGCCTTTCGGAGGCTGCATAAAGGAGTCCCCAGCATACAGTCAGAGGAGCACTTGCTGAAATAGATGCTGCTGTCGCATGGTGTTTGTGTATGTGCTGTTGGGTGTCATTGGGATGAAGCTGTGGCATAGGATGGCTTAGACCCCCACGTGTGGCATTGAAGTGTAGTGTGTACTTGGGCACAAGTACTCTGTGACTCAAGCGTGCAGGTACACAAGTACCTGTGCAGAAGGATGTACATTTGTACTGCTGGGTATGAGCAAAGCCTGTGGGCATGTGTGCAGCTTGCAGAGGCCAAAGAGCACTTGTTAATGGGAGGAGCGATTGCCCCGTGCTGTAGGATGGGCTGTGTGTGCCAGAGGAATGCGTTGTTTTGGCAACATAAGCACAGCTGCAGGAGGAGTGCCTGATGGGCATAGACTTAAGCATCACCCCTGTTCTCCTGCATGCTGGCTGTTCCTTTCCTTCTCTGTATCCCCCCCTTAGCCCTCTTGCGCCCCTTGGATCCTCCCCAGCTCTTTGCCCTCTCTAATGATGTGACAGTGTTGACAGCTTTCTCCCAATTTTATTGTGAATGACAGGGGTTTAGCTGACTTTCTTCAGTGGCTTCTTCATTGTGATGCCAAACATGACATGAAAAGGGCCAGCAGGTTCAAACAGATGGACGGAGCTGGGATATCAGCGTGACCACATGATGATGTTTGTTTCTTTAGCGTGATTGCACCTTTTCCCATTTTCCCCGCAAGAGCCCCACCAGCTGAAGCCAGTGTCAATGCTGGCCTATGTCCTCCTTCAACCACCCCAGCTGTGCATGCCCATGGCGCTGGTGTACCTCAACTGCCCCATCCTTGCCTGGCTCCCCTGAGCACTCACTCCTTTGAGATGCACCTCACAAGAACGAACATGCTGTGGGCACTTCAACCTACCAAGCTTTGCCATCCGCCTTTGAAGGATGCTGTTCCTCAGTAAGAGGGGAGAATGCACAGCCACACGGATTCCCCCTCTTCTAGAGGCCACCACCCCAGCCTGTGTCCTGGATGCCCATGCCCTCACACACAGAGTCCTTCTCTCTCGGTCCATTAATTTGTTTCTGCTGCCATGGCCAGTGGCAGGCACTGGGCTCTGAAAGCTGTATTAAAAGCCAGGTCAATACCAGCCCCTGCTTATTCCCTCTGGGGACAATAAATAAGTAATAAAGGGAGGGAGGGCCTTCATTAACTAGCAGTGGGGAGGAGAGGTGGGACAGGGACACACGTGGAAAAATGAGGCTGTCTATCAAGTCAGGAGGCACCACAATCTAAGATCTGTTCCCACACTGTGCCTAGTGGGATGAGAGGAAGGCATTAGAAAGGCACTAGGAGGGATGCCTTCCCTTTCTCCACCCCTGTCCTGATGCCTTGCTTTTCGGTTGTCATCTGTCTGCTCTCTTTTTATCCTTCTGCCAGCTCCTCTTCCCTTCTTGGCAAAGATTCCCAAAGGTGTCAGATCACTGCTTGGGTGGGCAGCTGTTTCCCACAGAACCTACATGCTGGGATGAGAAATGGCCACATCTGGGTCTATAACTGTCTTGTTAGCCTATCTCCACTCTTTCTCAAATGCACTTCCATATTACCTCCCTTTCTCTTCTTCTTTTTCCCTTCCTCCTCCTCCACTTGCCTGCTGTGCCTCCTTCTTCCTCTCACTCCTACTGTTTCCTTCCTTCCCCTTCTGGTTCTTCCCTCCTTCCTCTTGCTTTTTGAACTAATTCCAAATTGACATCAAGATGCTGGTTTTCTGCTGTGTAGATCAGGGGTGGGGTGGGACGTATTTCTTCAGCCATCCTCCCCATAGCACAACTGTCGGGTGCCTGAAGCATCTTCCTGAGCTACCTGTTCATCTGTTTGTCCTCATATCATCTATGGTTTTGAAGGAGTGATTCTGCTTCTCCTAAAGGAAAAGGCTCATCAGGTTTTTGCATCTTTTGTGGAATGACAGCAAAGTGATGTTACAGCTCTAGCTCTGGTTGATGTCCTCCCTCACTCCCCCGCGTTCTTACTTGCCTCTACCAAATTGAAATCAAACAAACCAAAAAAAAAGAGGCTTTGGGGTCTTTTATGGGGTTTTTTGATCCCTACATCTACAACAGTGTCTTACACATCTCTGCCTTTTCATCAAGCACATCTATAAACTTTTCCTGGGCAAAACCCCCATCTCCAAATCAAGCAGGATTGTTTGACCCATCCTACTGGTAATTCTAATGCAAATGCTTCCCTCCATACATTTATTTTGCATGACCTTCTCCCTGAGCAAATTCTCTGAGTCTCTTATTCGACATCTTTACTAGAGAGGCCCAGAACAGGGGAGCTCTTGTGGTGGAGCTCCCAGGCACCAACACCATACAAACAGCAAACACCAGCGCTAGTAACTCTCATCAGTCTCTACAGCCGGCTTCAGCCTTGGGATCTCTCCTTTACTTCCAAAGCTCCCCTGGGATATCAGACTTTATTAAAAATAAATAGTTACAAATTCAGTTTTACAGCTGATGGCAGCAGGGAGAAGAATGGAGGAGGTGAAAGGAGGAAGTTGAGGGTCTGCTGCCCAGTCAGGTCATTTGTCTGTCATCCCAGCTGCACTGTGCCAGGGAGCAGTCTGAGTGTGCAAACACAGGGCCCTGCCTCCTCTGACAGGCGTCTCCGGAGAGGGGCAGGATGTGTTTTGCAAGAGGAGTGGGAGAACTGGGTCTGAGTCTGTGGAGCCGAGCTGCTTCTGGAGGTGACAGATGCCAAAAGCCAAGGAGAGTGCAGAGTAGGCTACGTAGAGCGTCCTTGTCTCCTAGCCTGGCATTTGCAGTGGAAGAATACGGATTTTAGTTCTCATTCTGTTTTATACACAGTCATGTTCAACAAGCAATAAACATGCAAGTAAACCCCTCCCTTGAGATCCTTCCCCACTTCCTCCAAGAGTCCTAAACTCTCCCATCCATGCTGATCTGGTCAGTGCTTAGATATCGCTTCTCTCCTTCCTAGCGGCAGTCAACTCTTGACAGCCATGGCTCCTACCCATGTTGAGAGGGCATCTATTGGGAAAGTCTGCTGTTCCCTCAGCAGCAGAAACACTTGCTGCAGGTCCCGATCTGTCCATTGAGAGCAGGGACTCCTGTTGCCTCTCCAGAGATGAGAAACCAGGCCTGCTGCTCTCCTGTCTCTGGGCAGGAAAGGGGTCCTAGCACAAACTGCACACATGGGAAGAGTCATGTGTCCTCACTCCTCTTCCAGGTAGTATGACTTCATGGGAAAAGGAGTATATCAGAGCAGCTCCAGGCCTTGATGTACTCAGGGGCTGAGACACAGTCATGGGAGGCATTTTTTGGTGGGCAAGGGACTTATCCAGCTATGTAAGGGTGCAGAACAGAGGAGACTCTGGGCAATGGGTGTAGAATGGGGAGGCTGGAGGTGTTAGATGGCTGATTCCCTGCGGTATGAGATTGTATCTAGGGGCAGAGTTGCCTGGAGCCTCTCCAGGTCCAGGTGGCTTCCAAAATCCATCATCTGGATGACGCCTCCCTCCTCTTTAGTGCTGCCTCCTAACACCACACCCACTTCATCATCATCTTCATCTTCATCCTGACTGACAAGAGCCAGCTCATTCTCGTAGCAGAAGGCACTGGGAGGTGGGGGAGAAGGTAGGATAGTCATCTTGCTTTCTTGCAGCTCCCGGGCTGAGCAACAAGGTGTGCCGGCTACCTCGTAGGTCTTGTGAAAGCGCGAATAATCCACTTTGTAGTGGTTCTTCTCCTCAAACACAACTGGTTCAAAGCGATGACCCCAAAGGATTTCACTAGCAAGGTAAGAGCTTCGTGCCTGTGTGGTCATGGCTGTGGCTTCCACCATCCCCTCAAGGATAACAACAATCTCAAAGTTCTCCGTCTCCAGCTCCTCCTTGCCAATCCCGTAAAGTGGACTCTCCTCATCAATCTCATGAACGATAATAATGGGTGAGACCAAAAATATACGATCAAGGCCCACATCATAGCCCACATTTAGGTCCCGCTGGTCCAGTGGGAGATATTCCCCTTCTTCTGTCATGTAGGGCTTGATGAGCTGGGCTCGGACATGGGCCTCCACAATGTGGCTCCTCCTCAGGTTGCCCACCCGCCACATGAGGCACAGTTTGCCATCCCGCACGGAGATGACTGCATGGTGACTGAAGAGGAGAGTCTGGGCCCTCTTCTTGGGCCTTGCCATCTTGGCCATGATAGTGCCAATCATGAAGGAGTCAATAACGCAGCCCACGATGGACTGGACCACAACTGCCATGATAGCCAGCGGGCACTCCTCAGTCACGCAGCGGAAGCCATACCCAATGGTTGTCTGTGTCTCCACTGAGAACAGAAAAGCCCCTAGGAAGCTGTTCACGTGCATGATGCAGGGCTTGAGGAGAGAAGGACTGCCTCCCACTGCTGGTGCGTTGAGGTCACCATGGAAGAAAGCGATGCACCAGAAGAGGAAGCCAAAGAAGAGCCAGGAGACCAGGAAGGCAGCAGAGAAGATCATAAGCATGTAGCGCCAGCGCGTGTCCACACAGGTGGTGAAGATGTCAGCCATGTAGCGCTGGGACTTGTTGCTCAGGTTGGCAAAGTAGACATTGCACTGCCCATTCTTCTTCACAAAACGGTTGCGGTGCTTCCGCCGGGGGGCATGGCCCTTCCCGTTCCGGCTGTGGCCGTTCATGCTGCCCAGCGCAGAGACCTTGTGTCCATCCTCTTCAGTCGAGACGATGCTGTACCTGGAAGAAAAGAAACAGGCATTGCCAGCAGAAATACATGAAGAATAACAGCAACCACTGAGACAGCGAGGGCGGGAGACATGTGGGTGGCTCGCATGGCTACGGTACCGCTGTGTTGAATATCACAACAGCACGTTTCCCTGGTTATTGCACCGTGGTGCCACCCTGACCAAATTGGCGGAGCTCAGCTGCAATATTTGCCAAGTCTTGCTGCCAGGAGGTTGTATCTGTGGAAGTCCTGACAGGGCAGCAGAGCAGCAGAATCGTGTAGCACTGTGCTATCTTCCAGCCTTTGTGGTGAGGAGGGATCCAAGGCTTCAAAACCTGACAGCAGCTGGGACAGCCAGGAACCTTGGGAGCAAGCACTCACAGCCTGGCCACACTTTGGCCCCTACATTACATAAGGCCTGGAGTTTCTATTTTCTCCTCTCTGATTTCATGGTGCATTGATGACAATGTTTATACACTTCCTGAGCTCAGGACAATTCTGTTGCCACAGCAACGTGCGTGGCTCCCAGCATCCTGCATCTGAAGCCAAAGGTGTAATTTGGAGATCAACAGCCAAAGTGCTGGCAGGTTCCCTGACAGAAGCTCCACACACATTTTCTGGGAGACATTTGCCCCTCCAGCTCCCCTCCCTCGCAGACGGCACTGCTGCTTCCTGCCACGTGCTGCTGGGATAGCTGCAGATACTCCTTAAAGATGTGATGGCAGAAGATGCTCTAACCACTGAGGAAGTCGAGCAAGTGCATAGACCCAGCATGACCACTCTGCCCTCACAACCACTAAGCCGCAGCCTCCCAGAACCCCTCAGGCTGGCAGCGTCTCCCTCCCATCCATAGTGTGGACACATCAGCTGGAGCCCTCCGTCATGGGTTTTGTGACTCCCCTATTCTCATCTCATGGTGAGGGAAGTGCTGGAGGCTGGAGCTGTGCTTTCTGGAGACATAGGGCTTCTGCAGCGCTGCTGGAATCTGTAGTTTCTGGTCCAGCACCATGCAGTGCTTTGCATCTCCGGGCCACTTCTTTGAGCACTGTCCCCCTGTACAGAATGTTTTGGATTAGAGGAGAGAGGAGCCATGTCTTGGAGCAGGAATATGCCCTGGCAGATGATTTGAGAAGAATATACTGAAAGACAGGCTGAAGGTAGGACCTGAGGGGCCAGAGGAGGAGGAGCAGGCCACTCAGGGCAGCAGCACCCTTGAGAGGGGGGTTACTCACCGGTTGACTCGGACGCTGCCCATGGCTCGCTGTATCATCAAGTGTCAGGGGGCTGCAGCTGGGAGGGCGCAGAATCTCATGCAGCAGCACTCACATGGGACCGAGTGGCTCCAGGTTTCACCTCTGGTGAGCTGGGACTGGCGCTGCCATTGCGATTGCTCCTGGGCACGTGCCTTGCAGGGGAGGATGAAGCAAAACCCAGTCAGAGCATCCCTTGACAGCATCCTTCCCAGTCTCAGAGCAGGGGGCACACAGCTCCCAGCCTTTTACTCAGGAGGGGCCTGGAGGGTCCATGGAGGGGTCCACTGCAGTCTGACTGGAGCAGGTTAGGAGCTGATGAATCAATGGCCCACAGCCCCCATGCTTGCCAACATCTACTGCCAGAAGTGCAAGGCCAGACGGTCACGACTCTCCTGATCAAGGGCACAATGGTTGAGCAGCTTGCACAGCCCCTGCTCTGAGCCATTATATTAATATCATAGCTTACAGCAGGACGAGAGCTCAGCCAGACTAAATACCTCACACACAAGGACTAATGAAGCATGGACACGCACAGCAGCCCTCAGGTATCCCCATCAGCCCAGCCTGACTCAGAGGGAATTTATTTCCAGGAGGTGCATCCCTCCTGTTTCAGAGGGAAGAAAAGCAACGAGTAGAGCCTAAAAGGAGAACTGATGGAAAGTAAGGGCTTAGGGGTAGCCAAGGAGAAACTGTTTAGAGCAAACAAACCTTGTGGCGTGCCCTGTGTACAGCATCCAAGGAGCAGCTCAGCAGCAGAGCCCTGGGGAGGATGTCCAGCAGATGTTATGTCCTGACCCAGTTCTCCCCAAACAGAAGAATGAGGAAACTGAAGACTCGGGAGCCAACCTATCCTGCCTGCCCAGAGCTGCTGGGAAGTGAAATGAAGTGAGGGGGTAATGACTCACAGATTAGGAAGAGCTTTGTACACCCATGCTAATCCTGCACTGTAACCTTTGGATTACAGCAGCCAGTGTAGAGCGCAAGATACAGATAGGGCCAGTTAGTTTGCTTCCTCCCAGCCTCAATGATGAGCAACCAATGGTTGCCCTACGTGGGACAAATCCAAGGATTTGGCAGTCAGATCCAAGGATTTGGCAGTCAGATCCAAGGTTTAGAGCTGCTTGCAAGTGGTCATGCATGGACAGGAGAGAAAAACAGCAAGTGATGTTGTCTGGGGTGGAAAAGATGGTGAGAACCATCCTTTCCTCATCATCACTATTGCAGACTGGGGCTTCATGTGGCTAAGGGTGGCCACCAGCTTCCTCCAGTTAGAAGCACAGACAAGAAAGCAGCAAGTAATATACAAGCACTGCTGTTGTCATGTCTGGGATGAAGATTAACCAGCAGTCTCTCCTCCAGAGACCAAGGTTACTGAGGCACTTTAATCTCTGCGACAACATAAACATGATTGTTCAGACCAAGGATATTATGGGACCAGGACAAGACAGCAACCTTATAGTCCACAACTCACCATATAGAAGTGAACAGCTTCCTAAAAATTCCCATCAGGAAAAAGCACTTTGGCACTGAACTTTGCCAGCACCCACCCCCACACTGCTCTACAGCACCCCAGTCTTAAAGGAGGGCTGGTTTGGAGAGATACAGGAAATTTGGTTGTGCAGCTGGGTAAACCTACAGCAGAAACTGGGGTTGGTAACAGAAATTCATCAGAAATGTAGAGGGATGACCAGGTGATGAGGAAAGGTCACTTCATGCTCTCAGATGGTTCTGCTAGGATAAAACTAAGATGTATCTTCAGGTATTGCATGGTGAGTTTCTACATCAGGATCCTGCAGGTCTTTAGGGGGTGACAAAGGCAGGCAATTTACGTATACCCCTCTAAGCCAGCTCCAGCCAGGAAAGGAAGGGCATCTTCTCCAACTGGTGCCTTCCTTAGCCAGCCTGGATAGGCCAAGCTCATCCTTAGCCAGCACTGACACTGACACCAGAGGAAAGGCACTGCCACAGCTTGCAAGTATGGATACTTCACAACTTCCTAAAGGTTTCTCATCACCTTTGTCACCACCTCACCACTATGAACCTTTCGTCTGCTGCAGGAACAGATGTGCAGTTTCTAGAGATTTTGGATTTCTGGCCAAACAGTGGCCACAAAAGTGGAAGGAGGACCTAAGGAGCTCGCTAAAACCATGTGCAGCACCCTGCTTCTCACCTTCCTCACCTCACCGAGAAGGGGCAAAGGAAGCAGATGAAATGCAAGGGATTTGCTCATCTCCAGTTCTAGCTGGTACAGCTACAGAAGGAGATGGGCACACTGTCTGAGTGCTGCATCCCATGCTGCTGTGCTTCCTCCTCGCTCTCACACGGGAGCTCAGGTCAGCCAGAGCTGTGGCACAGCCTGTTGCACAGAGCCCACCATAGCTGGATCTTTCAGCTCAGAGCCTGGGAAATGTTTGCCACTGGGTCCACAGTACCAGAACAAAGCTAAAACTACATCCCTACCTGCAATTTGTGCTTAATCACAAGAAAAGTATTTCCAAGAAGAATAAAGGCTACAAATCTGAACATACATTCATACATGAGAGCAAATGGTTTCTGCTTCAACTTTATGAATTTTGCAAGCAGATTCAAGGACCTCAGCAACAAAATGCAGCAACTCTGCTCCAGAGGTGAGGTGTTCGATGGACCAGTTTGTGCCCATTATTATCTTGTGGAGGTTCTGCAAGGCAAAATCTCTGGTGTGCTTCATTGAGCCCAGCTCGGGCGTTTGGCCTGCTTTCAGGTTTTCATTCTCTGCCTTGAAGCTCTCCAGCTCTCCCTGGAGAACAAAGATCTGCTTCAGCTTTTCCACATTGCTTCATGCCTCCAGAGCCCGCTGGGTCATTAGCTGGAGGTTCCACTCACTCTGCTGGACAAAGGACTGTAGCTCTTGGGCATCCCGCTCCTCCTTGGCCAGGCTGGCCTTCAGCTGCCTCTCCAGCTTCTGCATCATGCACAGCTGGCTCCTTGTGGAGCTTTGTGTGCTCTTCACCATCCTTCTGAGCATGGTGTGCTCCTCTCTGAGGATGTCGTTGGTCAGCTGCAGCGATGGGAACTGCCTGTCCCCAATGGCCTCCTCATAGAGCATGTGGGGTTCTGCTCCCTTGATATGTTCTGGGTAACCCAGGTAAGGGTCACTGGCATGGGCCCATGGGGAAAAGGCATCAATCCCCAAGTGACTGCTCGTGCTACACTGGAAAGAGTCATGGGAGCCTCATGGTGCCATACTTGCTGTTCCGAGACTATGTGACCTTTGATGCACAGGAAAGTGACAGGCCCAGCTGTGTTCCTCATCCCCGGACAAGCTGCCAAGCCTTTTCATGTCTTTGTAAAATGGTGTCTGAAGCTCCTGAGCTTCTCCTCAAGCTCCTGTGCATACTCGGCCAACTTCGCAGCATATACTCTATTTTTCTCTCCTGTGCCTTTCACCATGTGAGAGTGCTTAGAATTCAGGGAAAACAGGATGGCTTCTCCTAGATCCTCCACCTGATCATCACTCAAACTCTCATAGCTCTTGGACTGTGGTGGAGGACACGCAGAGTGGCAAGAGTAGCTCAATTCATTATCGTTGTCATCATCATCTTCCAAACCTTGAGATTCTGGGCAGACCCTCTCCGTTGTCCCCAAGGCGTCAGCAGCCATGACGTTTTCAGGATGCTTTGGGCTGCAGCAAGCAGGAGGATCCAAATTACCCTCTTGGAGCCTGGGCCACGCAGGCAAGTGACACTGACAAGCAGCGTGCCAACTTCTGCAGCCTCAGCAATGCTTGTGGGGGAAGAAACAGACACCTAAATCCCTCCCCACCCCCTACCAATGTGTTTGAGAGGGAGTGGAGGGAAGGTCTGGGCATCTCTGTGCGTGCACTGTGAAGAGAACAGGAATCACCAGGTATGTGCTGTCACCGTGTGACTGCTGTGAGGTGATGACCAGGGGGGAGAGGAGCCAAACAACTGCAGAAGTGCCTTGTTTGGCAGTGGGACGATAAGCTGGATATCCTCATGGTCTGGACCAGATTCCAGCTAGGGAATGCTGCTGGTGGGTAGAGAATAGCTCATGAAGCTACTCAAGACCTCCAGTGTGCAGGGGGGACAGGGACCAGCTGGACCTAGCAGGCAGCATAGGGCAGAGGGAACAACCCTGCCCTGCAGGCCACTGAGGCATCTCAAGCTGCAAGGTCAAGCCAAGGGTGTTTTGGTGCCAGGGCTCACCAAAAAAAGGCATCGCCAGCCCTTTGTCCAGAGGCATCACCCCGAGCCCTCTGTCCGGTGAGGGGCCTGCACCATGGCGCTGCCGATCTGATTCATCCCCTGCTGCCAGCTGGCGCAGGGAAGCGTTAGTAATACCGGGCGCCACAAACTCGGAGCGGCACGAGCCAGGAGACGAACAAAAATAAACCTGCTTACCACTTCCACCCCAACACACCCCCACTGCGCGCGGTGCCGCCATGGGTAAGGCAGACAGGCAGGAGAGAAGCCCTGGGCTGGGGACTGCCATCGCACTGGGCTTGCATTCAGAGATGCTGCAGCAGGAGGTGATGTAGCCACTGTCCCTCCTCAGCAGCTGGCGGCCCAGGGCCACTGCTGACATCCCAGCCTGCACAATGGGTGCTGGCAGCGGTTGTACCAAGAGGCCAGACCCAAAGAAGACTCAGTTCAAATGGCTGTGGAATGGTTCTGCTGCTCCTTGGAAACCTGAAACACAAATGGGATGAAGGTGGAAGGCTCAGAGACGCCTCCAGGGGGTTTCAGACCCTGATAGGCAGCTGCCTATCACATGGATGAGGGGGAGGAAAGCCTGGTCGAGGACAGAGATGCAAATCCTGCAGCATGGCTGAGGACCTTGGAGCTTGCTCTGCCTCCTGGGACCCACATGTGAGGGGGAGCCAGGGGATCAGGACGGAATCCTGAGGAGTGGGATGAAACCGCACTGGTGGTTGCAGCATGGGGTGCCCTGGGAGATGCTAGGCAGAATGCCCCTGCATCTCTCTGCTGCCCTGTCTCCAGCATACATCAACACCCACCTACTTCATGGCCTGAGGGAGCTCCCTATCACTTTGGGAAGCTGCTGCAGTGTGGGCATTGCAGGTGCTGTCTTGCAGCATTGAAGCTGGCAGCCACATGGGTCTCTGGGGACGAAGAGCCATCTCCAGCCCTGCAGCCTGGGCTGGCCTTCCCTCCTTCCCAATCGCTTTCCCCTTTCCGCACCCTAGATTGAGCAATGCCAAGGACTCCGTGGCGATTCTGCAGTCATCCTCCTTTCCCAGGGGACACCATGCTCCGGCAGCACAAGCTATCGCACCAGCCCCACACTGCCCCAAGCAGATGTGTGGGGCTGGGTTGCTGCCACTATTTCCCGAGGGATCTGCAGGCTGATAATGTCATGGCAAGTGGTGCCGATGTACTGTCTCCATTGCTCCACCTCCAGTACACAGTGCAGTGCCTCGCACATCTCAGGCTTTCTTCAGCCCCTGCCAGAGCAGATCATATATTGTCAATCCTTCCTTACATCTGCGATGGAAGAGTCTCATGAAACAGAACAGAAAAGTCCACGCTGAAGCACTCCCCCACTTCTCTTTTTATAACAACCATATCTGGTGCTCTGGGATGTACACCGTGAACGACGATGATGGAAAAATCCCAGGGTATTTTTACACTCTTAGTCTTTGCTTTATGTAGAGTTGTCTGGCAAATGCTTCCCTCCTGTCTGTGGTCAATACCGCAGCCTCTGTTTGCGCTGTGCTTTGTACCTTTATTCCTCTTACCAGCTGCGTAGCATCACTTGGTTTTGAGATCAGCTTCCACAGCCCCATCCCACAAGCTCAGGTGCGGTAACAACACGGCAGACACCTTCTTGGCTCCTGGGGAGGCAGGGTGGGAGCACCCGCTGCAGGGTGCAGACCCCTTTGGCACTTGGCAGACCCACAGCATTCGGTTTGTCCTCTCCATCCTCTTGGTAACTCCATCTCTTCTCCTCTTCCTCACAAATCCTCCTGCTGAGGCTCGTAGGGCCAGGGACTGCCTTGCTATGGGAGGCATCGGCCGCGCTGTCACTCCTCAGTGCCGACAGGGCTGGGTGCTAGGCGCTGTACGAGCACACGCGAAGGCACAGTCACCGTGCGGGAGAGTTTTACCATATTAAAAAGGCAAGTGACATATGGAAGGTGAGGGGAGGAAGCTGTAATCAACTCTTTACCATTTTTATATACACACTTCTGCCTTTTCGTTCAATAATTATAAATAGATTGAGTAAGTGCCAACAGTCCCCATCTGCCCGCGAGGCATGATCTGCTGACCAGTTTGTCTCTCTAACAGAGGATTTTATTAACCTGCCTCTGCCCGGTTTATATTTTGGGGTGGAGTGAGAACGGGGGGGGGTTTTTTTCCCCTCCCTGTGAAGCTCTGGAACTCGGGGATGGGTAATATGAAAACAAAACAAAATGATTTGAAGTTAAACCATCTCAGTGTGTGACTCAGAGCTATTCATAGCTCCCTGAAGCCAGCTGCAGCAACGGAGCCAGAAGGATTCTGCCCGTATTATTATTCCAATTACCATCTGAATTAAAAGTTTGAGCAGTGATCAGCCCACATACTGACGGGAGGGGGAGAGAAGAAAGCAAAGAGGGAAGGAGAGAAAGAGAGAGAGGGATTAAAAACAGATAAAAATGGGATCCACACAAAGGTCCCCAGGATGACAAAGTTGGGAAGAGGCACAGAAAGGTGACAGCACCAACTCCTGCCTGCTCCCACACCACCCTGGGAATCCCTGCTCTGGCCATGCCATCTGGGCTCCCTGGGATCCTGGCTGAGAGAGAAGTACCCCACAGGAGGGCTGGTGGGACTGCAGGGGCACTCATCCACTCTCCTCTGGTTGACATTGGGCTGGGAGGACAAGAGGCAGAGGCAGGGGAGCAGCCGAGCAGGAAGGTAAGGAAAGGATGCTGCTGGGGCCATGGCTGGGGAGGAGTCCCCCCTCCACTTTCTCTTGTCGAGTGAGGTAGGTGGGCTGGCATCACAGGGAAAACGAAATGCTCAGAAGGCCCCTGGCCTTCCCTGGGTGGTGTCCTGGGACAAAAAGGAGCCTGCCTTTTGTGGTAGCCAGGGTGCAGACCATGTCCTAGCTGCTCCCGAGGAAGCCCTGGGGCTGACGTACACCCCAGCAGCCATCCTGCCAAAACCATGGACCTGACCCCAAAGGGTTGGTGCAAAATCTGCAAGAGCTGAAAAACTGAAGGCACTGGGATGTTCCTGAGGTCCCTATGTCCTGGGTGGCTGCAGTGCGCTCAGGTCACCTCCTGCAGCTTCCCAGCATGACTGCACCGGCAAAAAGGGCATTTCCCCTAACCTCCACCCCAGGAGCTCCCTTCTCCAAGCATCCTGCCCTGCAGGAGCCTTGTCAAAAGGCTGCCCCCAGCAGTGTCCCTGCACCTCAGGGTCTCTCCAGCACAGAGCCCCTCCTGTCCCTGCGCTGGCCTGGCCAGGAGAACTGCCCAAGCGGAGCCTTTCCATGGCTTTTGGCTCATCAGGGATATCATCTGCCTGCCCACTGTGGTTGTACTCCTGACAGGGCAGGGGCAGCCTGCCAGTGCCTCTGCAAAGCACCCAGCAGGGCAGGCACCTGCAAATGGGTTATAAATGGTGGCAACAACAGTGACAGCAGCAAAGGGTGAGCTGCTTCCCAGGACAAAGCCTGCTCTGCGCCAAGCCCCACACTGAGAGAGGCTGCAGCCTCTCCTCCAGACTGCTGCACGAGGGCTGAGTGCCCAGCCTGGCCTGGCTGCTCAGCGCTAACCCATCAGCAGTAGGGAAAAAGTCATTCACCCCCAAACCCCTTGTTGCTGCTCTAACACGGAACCCAGTGTAGGCATCAGCCTCTGAGGGGTCCCAGCTTCCTCCCTTTCAGTCATGCCTAAGGGGCACCAGGAAGAGAGCTGGGAGAGTGTGCCAGGTGAGCTGCAGGACCACACTCCCACAGACAGTGGATAGACTATTTCACTGCATTGGCCTGTATTGATGCAGCTTGCTCAGTCAGGTTAAACAAATGCACCTGAAAGACACCAAGCCTAAGTGCCAGCCGGTGCCCGTGGCTTGGAGGACTGGCTCCCCCATCCTTCCCCTGCTCCTCAGCTCCACAGCATGGCAGGGGCTGCCAACACGGATGGGCTTGGGTACAGAGGAAAGTAGTGTGAAGGGGGACATGGCAACTGCATCTGCACAATAATATACCTTCAATTTCCCCCCGGCCATCGTCACGTGTTGCTGTCGTACCCCTGCTCATTGGTGTCCCGTGCACTCACTTGCCTCTCACCCGCTGGCACTTGGTGTTGCCTGCAACTTCTGCCTGGTCCCCTGCACCCAGACATGAGGCTTTTTCTTGATGGTGGTCAGGAGATGTGATGACTTCTGGAGGCACTGTGTTTAGTCCCATGGCAGGCACCACCTCTCCGTAATGCCATCAAGCCTTTGGAGAGATGAAGTGCCTGCCTGTCTGGCCTCTGAGACCCCGGTGCCCTTCAGACCCTGTGCTCACCGTGCTGATGGTGAGCCAATCTGTATGGCTTTTATGGGGCTACAGTGCTGCTTTACCTTCTTCTATAGAGGAGTCACTTTTGACATCCTCTTCCAATAAGCCTCTTTCCACCTGGCCCCTCTGCACTGGTGCCTAAGCAGGCTGCCTGCAAATACCATGACCCAGCGCAGAAAGGGAGCGGGCAAGAGGAGAGGGGAGAGCAAAGGTAGGGGAAGGGAGAACAGGCAGTGGAGAGGCAGACAGGACAAGGCCGGCGGCTCACTGCACCAGTGCTGGCACCGCTCACCGAGGGAGGGAGAGAAGAAGGTGAAGAAGGAGGCAGGAGAGGTGCCAAGATCTTTTCTCCAAGCCCATTGCAGGGGACAGAGTGGGGGACGCTGCCTCCCGCATTTTCGCTTGGCACAAAGCTTCCTTTCAAGTGTTTCAGGAGAAATGTTGCCATAGAAATAAACCAGCAGTCCAGATTGTGAGGGGCAGGCCCACCATGGTGGCAAAGGCTGGCAAAGACATGGGCACACGTGGTGACAGGAGTCCCTGGCCAGCAGTGTGGGCTGGAGGGTACCATGTCCTCCATCCCCTGCTCCTTCATCTCCAGTGAAAGCAGCAGTGGTGCTGCCATGCCAGTGTGGCCGGTGCCAGCCCCGAGTGGCATCTCCTTCCCAAATGCACGGGTGGGTGAATGCTGACACTGCCGCTGCAGATAAGTTCCCTGCCACCAGGCTCCCAAGAGGACAGGGATGGAGGCACATGGGCCTCTGGGGCACTCAGAACAGGGTATCCCTGCAGCCAGCTACTATTCCTCATTTGCCTGGGCCACAGCACCACCTTCACCGATGGAGAACAAGTCTGAGAGACCTGAGGGTGAGAACCAGCTCAAAGGTGGCCTCTGCCCAATCCCGAGCCCCCCACTGCCAGAGCACCAGCATCTCTCCCGAGGAGGGCCTTCAAGACCGACCATCCCCGCTAAAGCCGCCTTGTTTGCGGAGGAAAACCACTGTTGGCGCCCCTTGGGCTTCCTGCGAAGCGCCCCCGCCCTGGTGAGGGGCGCAGGAGCAGCACTGTCGAGGAACACGGTCTCAGCCCGTCGCGGTCTCACAGCGCTGCGAGGCGGGCGCAGGCGCTGCGCTCCGCGCTCGCCATTCACAGAAACGCCAGCGGGAGGCTGGGGAGCCGCGGGCGAGGGAGGGATCGATCGTTAAGACGCCAGCATCCATCCATTGATCCCGGCCGCGCTGTCGGGTTGAGCCAGAGCAGCGCAGTAACGAGGCAGGACAACGGGAACTTGCTGAGGGCAGGTTGCCGTTAATTGCTCCGCTCTGCGTCTGCACTGATGTCAACACCCGGCGGGCGCAGGTACCCAGCGCCGTGTCCTCCTCCCCCTTGCTGGCACCCTCCCACTGGTGACACCACCGCAGGAACACTGGGCAGTGGCCTGTGGCCAGGCTTGGGGTGTCCAGAGGGGGCAGGACACCCCATCCTTCTGCCAGGAAACTCCATCCTTCCCCAGCCACCTCCTCACTTCCTGGCTTTCCTTGCAAACCATGGAGAGTGGCCTCAAGTGTCAAGGAATGCTGCCAGCCCCCTGCCAGAGTCATACATTGTGGTGCTCGGTCTTGACACCCGAGGAAGGGGAGAGATGGAAAAGGGGAAAGGTGAAAGAGAGGGACCCCCACTTTCCTCTGGATCAGCCCTCTCCAGCTGATCCATCCTAGCCATCCTTCCTCTTTCCTACCACCTCTTGTCCCCACCAGGCTCACATTTCCTTCCTAAGGCAAATATTCTCCTGTACTTACTATTGTCAGTGGCTACAAACAGTGGTGGCCACATGCCGGCGTGACTCAGGCATCTGTGGGTGCCGCTTCCAATGGTGAATGGAGAAGGGGCACATCCCTACTCCTTCAGAAAAACGTGCTCCCCACACACCCCGTTGTCCCCTCCCGAGCTCTGGGTCACCCCAAGCCTCAGATCCCTCTCCACACCTCCCACTTCCCATGGCCACCTCCTCCTGAGAAGCCAAGGAGGGCACAGAGGGGGGGTTGAGGGGAGTCTTGAAGCCATGTCACCTCCACCATGCGTCCCCTGCGTGCACTGTCGCTGTCTGCCCCTTGCAGCACACCCCACAAAAGGGAGGAAGGGGAGAAGGAAAAGGCCCTGGAGCCATTCACTTTGCCATGGATGGAGCCAGGGATCAGCAGTGGGGATGGGAGACCTGGCTCTTGGCAGAGAGATTTGGGTGTCTCTGGGTGATCTGCCCAGGAGTGGGGACACAGGGGGCTGGAGGTGGCCTCAGGGATGTCTGAGGTGACCTGCCTACACCATGCAAACAGGGAGGATGTCGGCCCTGCCAACAGGGATCAAAGGCAGAGTTTCTCCGTGATTTTGCTCACGGCTTCCTCCTTAGCTCTTTCACCCAAACCCAGTCTCCAGAGCACCCTTTGCACTGTGCCTATCTGTGGGACATTGGATCACCACCGATAGGATCAGCCACACTGGGACTGGAAGAGCTGCAAGGCAAAGGAAGAGGGGGACAGGTCTGGAGCCCAAAAATCTCCATGGGCAGCAGGAGAGACAACACAGCCAGTTCAGCCCCGGGTGCACCCAAGTGTTTACAGAACGGGTCTCCAGCTCTGTTCTTCTCCCACAACCGGACACAACCATCACCTGCACAGAGCAGGAGAAACAAAAGGTGAGCGAGACCCAGCCCCAGGTAAGGAGGAAAGGTGGGGAGCCAACAGCAGTGAGGAAGTTACCTGCAAAGCAGCTGAAGCCAGGGCGGTGAGGGATGGGAGGGAAGTTGGGAAGGTCCACAGGCAGGTGCCCACCCCTGCCCCATGGCCCATGGCTGCCCCAGTGGCCATATGTGCATACACTGTGCACCGCAGGCAACTTTATTATTCCCCGGCACGCTCGCATGAAGCCACGCATCTCCCCTAAGTTATATTTATAGCTGATCCTCAGAGCGAGCGCAGAGCAAACAATACATTATTTTCCTAAGGAAAATAAAAGCCCTTCCTTCCCAGTCCCGTGCCGGTGAGGGGAGCAGCGCGCTCCAGCACCGCCTCTTACCCGGGTCCTGCCGAGGGCTGCCGCCGGCTCCAGCCGTGGTGCAGAGCCAACATCAGAGGCAGGGGAGAGCGGCCGGTTCCTCCATCTCACCATGAAGCATCTCAGCCGGACGGGAGGAATCGGGGAGGTCTCTGCAGCCTGCACTTGCCTCTGGCTTGGGCTTTCCACGCTCCCCCCCCCCCCCCCCCCCCCCCCCCCCCCCCCCCCCCCCCCCCCCCCCCCCCCCGCCCCCCCCCCCCCCCGCCCCCCCCCCCCCCCCCCCCCCCCCCCCCCCCGCTCCCCCCG
>WYDI02028547.1:31744-92830 GCA_009867235.2 Psittacus erithacus
CACCTCCCTCTCGCTTGCGCTTTCCTCCCCCCCCCCCCCCCCCCCCCCCGAAGAGCTACTTCTCTGCCGCGACCTTCTCCTCTCCTAACTCTGCCCTGCCCACGCCAGCGCTCTCCTCCTGCCTCTGCTTCTCCTCAGAATGTTTCACTCCCCGGAGCATCCATCCCACGGAGCACTGATGCGCCTTCGTGGCTCCGCGGCGGGTCCAGGTCTTCCCCTCCTGCCTGGCTCCCTCCTTCCCTGGCGTTATTTGCTTGTGCCCGTCTCTGCCCCCATGCTCTAGTCCCCAAATCGCCCCTCTCCCTTCCACTCTTCCTCTCTGTGCGCTCGGCTCCCTTTCCCTGGCTGCCTCTCCCCCTCGCTGATTGCTATGCAGTCTGTAGCTGAGAAGTCAGTAACTCTGTGGTAGGATCCAACAGCTTTCCGCTACTTTAGCCCATCCTCGCGTGTGAGCTCAGAGCTGCGGAGCCACCATGGGGGAGACCAGAGCACAACCATCGGCAGTGGGAAGGGGACAGCACGGCCACAGGATGCCACCAGGGAGGTGAATCCTCCTGCCAGGATGAAATATCCACTGTCAGGGGGGTTTTCCCACCTGGGTTTGGGAGGCTGGGCTGACACCTCGCCCTAAGGAAGGATCAGGCTCTCGTGGCTTGTGCAGAGCATCACCTTCCTGCATCCACAGCCTGGGCTCCACACCTGCAGTGCTGGGATGTCCTGCCAGGACCGGTGATGCAGGTGAGGAGAGACAGCCCTCGGGGCTCCAGGATGGTGCATGGCCACATGGATGGGAAACCGGTCCCAGAAACCTCCTCCCCTGGGTCTCCATGGCCAGCAGCATCTCAGCAGCTTTGAAGAGGTCACTTCTTGGTGACAAGGCAAGAGGCCAGGGGACCCTGTGGCAGCAAAGGCAGATGCTGAAGTGCACCCTGTCCCTGCAGGCAGTGGCTGTAGGCACCGGCTCCCTAGGGCTGCCCCACACCAGGCCAGCAGAGTCTGTGGGCATAGTTTCCATCTTGGTGTTTCAGCTGCTGTTCCCAGCATTAAGGCCTGTGCTGGAAAGTCAAAGGAGATAAAAAAACCCTCACTTTTTGACTGTCCCCTGGGTTCCAATCCTGCAAAATCAGCCCGAGGTCCCCTGGCACATGGGGTGCCTCCTCACACAACTGATGAGCACCACTACAGTGAGTGCAGCCCACTCTCACCTGGCAAAGCCACCCCAGGGCAAGCAGAGGGCATTTTTCATAGCTGTCCATGCAGATAAGAAGCTGCAAGTGAAGAGGCATCAGCCTCCTGCACTGTCCAGCTTGCCTCAGCCCACCCATGGCTGCTCCCCACTGCCCAAATGGGGGATCCTGGGGAGCCGCAGCGCCAGGATGGAGCAGGGCCAGCCCACTCTCTATCCCCTCTGCAGCCTTCACTATGGGGATCTTGTCCAGGTTCGTGGGGGGCGGCTTTGCTTTCCCTAATGCCCTGTCTCCAGGACCTGTGGGGCTGCTTCCCACGAGGCTGGGAGCTGCAGAGGCGCTGCACGGCAAAGCATACCAGCTCTCTGGCACCTCAACAGGTCTTTCCCCTTTGTATGGAAAGGGATGAAAATGCTGCTGAGACATCTTGCTCCTTCCCAGGGTGGGCAAAGCCACCATGTACCCCTGCACCCACCTCACCTTCCAGTTGTGCTTCACCCTCTCTGCCTTTGGCTCCTCATCTCCATCTTCCCCCAAGACTTTACCATGTTTCCCTCCACCTGAGTATCAGGGGGATGAATAGTTGCGCCTTGCGCCAATAGGCAGCCACCATGGCCAGGACCATCGAGAAGGGACATGGGGATGTTGCATCAAGGATGCCATTGGTCCCTCGTGGTCCTAGTACTGCCGCGGTGCAGTGCCCTGGTCACCCCAGGCCCGCCGGCCCCAGCAGCGGGGTGGCTCACACTCACCACCCCCGCCCGTCTCCACCGGCACCGTCTTTAATAAGAAGCGTGGAATATTTTAGCACCTATGGAAAAGCCACCACAGACGGTGGTGGCAGCCGTTGCCAGGGAGATGCTCCCAAAAATAGCCCCACTCCGCCAACCTTTCCCGATGCTGCTGTGGGGATGAGGGAGGCAGAAGAATGGAGGGATGGAAAGGTGGAAGGATGGAGGAAAGGAGGGAAAGAGAGATGGAGGGATGGATGGAGGGTTGGGTGGAGAAGAAAGGATGGAGGGATGGAGAGATAGAGGAGTGGATGGAAAGGGATGGATGGGTGGATGGATGGGGATGGACGGATGGATGGATGGGGATTGATGGATGGATGGGTGGGTGGATGGATGGATGGATGGAAGGAGAGCTGGATAGAGGGGAATAGGAGCTTCTGGGAAGGTGGGTGAGCACTGCCTGAGCCCCCCCAAACACACACACCTGGGGATGAAGATAAAAGCAACTCCCATGCCAGCAGCCCTGGCTTGGGTACCTGCCAGGCTGCATTTGCCATCCTCCTCTGATCGTTCTATCTCTGTCCCCAGTCCAGGATTGCCCTATCCTCGTCACAGGGGCAGAGGTGTTGAGAGACAGAGGTGGCCCATGGTGCTCAACCCCACCGTCTTTCCCAGCCCCTCCAGGAATGCCAAATTGTATCTCTCTCTGGGACCCCTCTGGGATGAATCTCAGGGGCTGCTCACCCTCCCGGGGGTTCTGGATGCAGCCTGAGCCACAGCCTGCAGCAGAAATGGAGAAGGGGTCCTGGCCAAGCACCTCCAGAGCAAAAGTACAGAGCCCTTCCTGGTGGCAGGAAACAAACGCTTTAGGAAGAAGGAAACCCCCTTTGTCTCTCTTTTCATGCCATCGCCTTGCAGGACAGGCAGAGGTGGAGAAGGAATGTGCTCAATGGATCTGCTGCCACCTGGCCCAGGGGCTCTGCAGCAGAAGGCGCCTCCTGGATCAGCAAAGGCAGAAGAGGGAAACCCAAAAATAGAACTAAAGGGAAAAAAAGAATCCAAAGAACCCCAAATTCTCGTTTTTAATGCCAAATCCCAGCTCCCTCGCCTCCCTGTCACCCTAGCGATATTCCTTGTGGTCGCCATGGAAACAGGAGGCATGGAGAGAGCATCACCGTGCAGAGCGGTGGCAGCACCCGGCATTATTTTGGGAGGCAGGGAGACACCCGGTGCAAGGCGCTTCGTGTTGTGGCAGGGAGGGAGGAGGGAAGGTTTATTTTTACCTGCTCCCACATCATGTGCCAGCTTTTCCCTCCTCTAAGCGCCCGGGTGCCCCTCACCTTCCCAACAGCTTTCCCACCGTCCTCCCGAGTGCCGCAGAAGGATGTCCCATGGGAGACCCTAACCCCACCGCCCTGTCCCAGCTGGGTAAGCTCTGCTCGTCTGCTCCCATGGAGTCCCTCTGGTGGTCACCTTAGCTGGTGGCTCCTGGTGTTACTGCAGCATCTAACAGGCTGGCTTGGGGCCCATCAGCTCTTCTTGGGAAGGCACAAGATGAAGAGAATAAACCTTTGCGACCCACAACAGTTCTACCCATCCACAGGAAGCTTCATCCCCTGGGTGAGAACAGAAGCTGTGAAGAGGAGTGGAGGGTCCAGAGGATGTTGAGGGCCCTCAGACATTGCACCCAAGGAGCTTGGCAAAGGAGCTGTCAGAAGACTAAACTCCACATCTCTTCCTTCCCCTGAGCCCCCCATGCCTGTTCCACCGCTCAAACCAATCTCTGCTCACCCGGGAAAGGACCTGCGCCACCAGGGACCTGCTGGGCCACCAGGGCTGGGGCTTGCTTTCACCGGCACCCACATGGCTTTGGAGAAGCTTGCTGAAACCCCAGGTGGCTCCCGCAGCTGGAGAAGCGATTTCAGCCAGTCCCTACCCTATTGCCCCTTTGCTGATGCTTCCTTTGGTCTGATCTGCTCCCCTCCTACCACACCACCCTCTAACTTGGTGCCCTGACCAGGCCCTCCCCAGCTTCCCAGGGGTGAGCGGGTGTTTTTCAGGCCAGCCTGGGAATGTGTCTGGAAAAGCCCAGTGCAGCAGGTGCTGGAGCGGCACAGAGGGAAAACACAGCAGCCAGCCTAATGGGCAGGGAGGAAATATATGCAAATGCATTCAGAAAGGCATCCGGTGATGCTAATAGACTTGTTAGTCCTCTCAGTGAGCACCAGGAATAATATTTTTACACTTTAATCATTAGGGATTTTACTCCAAGCGAGCCCATAAGGATGGAGGGAGATGTGGAGGAGATGGCTGCAGGTGACGCTGGGGACAGGGAGGGTGGCAGGGGCAGAGCAGGCAGGGTCACACAACCAAATTAGACCCACAGCCAGATGTGAGTTGCTTGGGAATGAGGTGACAAATTAAACCATCCATTTGGTTGTACTAAAGCACATTTATATGAGCAATTAGATTATGAATATCCAACACCCCTGTCTCGACGCGGAGATTCCCTTGCTGCTGCCATGAGACCTCCCTGTGTGACCACTGCTGCAAGGACAAGGTTTATCCCAGCCAGGCTGGGCGCCCAGGGCTGTTCCTGAATACACTGACACTTGATGATCATCGCTACTAGGCTCCTCTCCTGTTAACTCTATAAAGCCAGCAGCACCCATGTGCTTCCTGTGCTCCACGCGCGCACTGTGCCGATTGTAATCCACTTGCAGGAATCCAGGATTCATTCTTTCAGCAAAGTTTGTTTCAAACCAGCCCTTGGGAGGATCTTTTCTTTCCTCCCGGGCTGGGCTCTGCGTTCTGCGCTGCTCCAGACAGGATACCTGAAGGCAGGGTCGCCTTGGTGGGCAGGGGCCATCAGGGAATGGCTGTCCATGATCCGCTGTGGAAGTGGGGTGTGACATACAGCTGCAGCTGTAATAATTCACATCTCTCCCTATTGTTCATTTGCTCCAGGAGACAAGGTGGAGCTCTGGGGAGAAGGTGCTGGAGGTGGGACGGGGCTGGGAAAGGCAAAGGGCAGGAGGCTGCTGGCAGGGAGCAGGACAGAGTTTAATGCAGCCACAAGGAATGTCCCTGGAAAGCTGGCCCTCCTGTGAGGGTGCGTCCCCAAAGACAGAGATGGGGATCCCTTTCCCCCTGCCTTTTCCCTTTTAACGACGCTTCCACGTGTAACTTGAGACAAGTTGGGGAAGGAAAAAAGAGGAAGGGAAAAAAAAGGAAAAGAGGAAAAATAGCGCAGTTATTCCCGCCTCCGCCGCCTCCTCCCTCTCCTCCCTGGCCAGCCAGGAGCCACGTCACCGTCACCCAGCCTGGTTTCGGGGCTGCTCGGCCAGCACAGCCCGGGGCTCTCCACGGGACAAAGCCCGGCTTTCGGCCTGGAGCAGGGCGAGGAAGCTCTGGAAGGGCGAGAGAGAAAATCCACCTTGGGGGAAAAAGTAAGCAAGAAGCAAGGGAGGCGTCCAGCTTGAGGGCCTGGCTGGGGAAGGGCGCATGCGATCAGGGCACAGGGGAGCCTGAACTTTCCTCTGCCAGAAGAGAGAGCTCCTTACTCAGGGAAAAGGAAAGTTGAGCTGGAGGGAAGTGGGCACTCGGTTGAGGCTTGGGACGAAAAAACTCCCTGCCCTCACCTTCCCTGCCTGCAGAAAGGGCCCCGCTCCCTTCACCCTAGAGAAGCCCCCTTGGCACCATGAACGTCTTCCGCATCCTGGGGGATGTCTCCCACTTGTTGGCCATCATCATCCTCCTGATGAAGATCCTGAAGTCCAAGTCCTGTGCTGGTGAGTGCTCCCACACCCCAGGGAAGGAGGGGGGCTCTTGGAGGGCAGCTTTGTGAGGAGTGCAAGTGAAATGGGTGCCAAAAAGGCTAGCGATAGTGCACACAAGCTGGCAGCCCTCCCTGGTGGGCTCTTTAAGGGAAGTTAATCCTTCTCCTCCTCTTCCTCTGGGAGGTCTCCCTGCCGTGGTGGTGTTGGAAGGATGTGATGTGGCAAGGCGCGCAGCCTCGGGCAGGTGTTGGTCCTGGGGTGGTGAAGCGAAGGAGAGGGCAGCAAGGCCAAAGGTAGAAAATGGACACAAGAACTTGCAGTAACACCAAACCCAACAACCTGGAGAGAAAGCTGCTTTAGGCTGGAGGACCTGGCAGCAGGTGGGGAGAGGCTGCCCTGTCCCTGGGCAAGGAAATCAGGGCTGCAGCTTTCCATAGGAAGATTTTGCTCAGAGTTCATGTTTCCCTCCTCAAAAGGCTTAGGGGCTGGGCTGCAGCATTGCCACCACTACCACAGGCAGGGAAATGGGTGGGTCTGGCTGCATCTCCCTGCCAGCAGTGACTAAATTCCATCAGCACCCCCCTACTGGTCCCTGATCCAGCAGCTCTTCCCTTGTGTGGCAGATGTCACATCACACAACCCCTGGCGAGCTGAAGGCGGCAAGGGAGGGAAGAGAAAGGTGTTTTCATGACAGCAAGGACTGAATTGGCCAAAGCAGTGAATGTGCCCAAGTGCCTCTACCTACAACCCAAGGCAGGGCTCAGGGGCATCAGCAGGAGCCTGCACTGTTACTTGGGTTACTCCAGCCAGTCCTGAGTTGAGTCTAGAGCTACCACAGCACAAGCATGCCAGACCCGGCTCACAAAGCAACATGCGTGTATACATCTGCCTCCAAAGAAGGCCTACCCTAAAGGGTCCTTCCTCTCATCTGCTTTACTTTCCTTTCTTCTCCCTGCCATGCAGGTATATCTGGGAAGAGTCAGATTCTTTTCGCACTCGTCTTCACAACCCGCTATCTGGACCTGTTCACGACCTTCATCTCTGTCTATAACACTGTGATGAAGGTAAGGAAAGGGCAGTGCAGAAGCAGAGGTTCCCCCCAGCTCACCATGGTTGCTCAGGGAGGTGAGGGTGCGCAGTCACTAAGCCAGTTTTCAGCCAGGAAGGGTAAAGATACCTCCTTCTGTGTCACTATCCCCCCACTGACCAAGAAACCCCCTTGCTACAGTCAGTGAGCAAGCTGAGCCCACCACGTTTAGTACCACCAAAACCAGAACAAAACACCACGAATCAAGCCTGGTGCATTAATGGATGGCTACCACCAGGTGAAACCTCCTCACACAGAGCCCTAGAGGGCTCAAACAAAGTGTGATCCTTGTGGTGGAGCAATCTTCACTTGACCACTGGAGTATCTTCAGCAGGAAAAGCATTCACCACTATCCCACCCAGGCACGGCCCCAGCAGAACCGGGTTAACAGATCTTGACTTGGGCAAACCCATCCTCTCTTCAAGCACAGAGGTGCAATTGCAGGTAAGGTTTTGCCGTCTCCCTTCATTTGACTCCCCAGGTCATTTTTTTGATATGTGCCTACGTCACCGTGTACATGATCTACGTGAAATTCCGGAAGACTTTTGACAGCGAGAATGACTCCTTTCGCCTGGAGTTCCTGCTGGTCCCGGTCACCGGCTTGTCATTTCTGGAGAACCACAGCTTCACACCCTTGGAGGTAAGGAAAACCTGAGGCAGGAAAGGGGAGGGGAAGCAGCAGCCTGATGCCAGACAGCAGAGTGAGCAGCATGTTGAATAGCTGGGAGTTTTAACAGCAAAAGCAGGCAGGAAAGGCAAAGTTGGCATGCCTTGAGGACTGCACCGTCTACAGCGCAGCTCAGCGCTGTCTCCTCAGGCTCAGCACAGCGAGCTCATTTTCCCCCAACTCCAGCAGCGCTACTCATCCTGCTCACACATCGTTGCTCTGCCAAATGAAAAGCTTAGGGTCTTAATGCATATTAACCAGTACCAAGTCTCTCCACTGCCTTCATTATGCGCCTCGCAGATACTCTGGACCTTCTCCATCTATTTGGAGTCCGTGGCTATCCTTCCTCAGCTCTTCATGATCAGCAAGACAGGGGAAGCAGAGACCATCACGACACACTACCTTTTCTTCCTGGGCCTCTACCGGGCTCTCTACATTGCCAACTGGGTCTGGCGCTACTACATGGAGAATTTCTATGACCAGATCGCTGTAGTTTCTGGGGTGGTACAAACCATCTTCTACTGTGACTTCTTCTATCTCTACGTTACCAAAGGTAGGTAAATAGGTTGGTATAAAGCTGAAACGTTCACTTGACACTCTTGCAACATACAGTGGAGCTGCTGCTTGCTTTGCATTAATCCTTACATGACTTTGTTCTTTGTTGTATTTGTGATGCATATTTTCCACCTAAAATCCAGTTAAGAAAAAAACAAACTATCTGTTGAATGCAAATGGGCATCTCTGCTCACAAGGCTCTAGACATGCCTGTGAAACAAAGCAGAAATTAAAACAGAGCTAAGCCTGGTTTAACCCCACCTTGGGAAATTCACCATTGAAGTATATTGAATTCTACGTTCATTTTAAGACTATGAATCAGGCAAGAAAAACTTTGAGGGCGAACAAAAAATAGCTGTAGGCAGACAATGTACCTGAGAAAGCAACTGCAGACATATGGAGATATTATTAAGCCTGCTTTTTCTTTTGATGGAAAAGACATAACATTCTCTAGAACGGATTCTGTAGGAAGACAGGCATCTGCACGGAGAAGACCTCCCATTCTGTTTCCCAAAATCAGATGCCCCTTCCACTTTAGCACTGTGCTTTGGTAAATGGCTACATTCCAGAGCTAAAAGGCCATCCAGGGCATCTATCAGCCTGGTGGAACTTGCTATAGCTTGCTGAGGCTTAAGCATGCTTTAAACCACTTTTCTGTTGAGGAGGATGGAATACAATGAAATCTAACCGAAAGAACAAACATTTTCTTCCTTCTTCACATTCCCAAACTAGTCTGCTAAAAGCAGTAGTGATAGCCATCAAGGGATGGATCTTTGGTAGCTCATGCAATATACCTACTGATAGAGAGGTGACAGAAGCACTGAGCGGGTGGCCAGCCTTGGCACATTAGGACTTCCTTCTATCATTAAAACATTTTTGTAGCCAGAAAACTACTTTGTAAAACCGTCATCAAGGTGCTCCATGGCAGTTGGTTTATCTTTAAACTAATTCCCATTTTAGCTTCATTCAATTCATGTGTTCAGCGCACTTCTATATTTTGTGAGAAATCCATATCCTTTGTAGATGAGGGTGGTGGAACAAAATGGGGGGAAAAACAACTGCTGGCTTTCAGTCTCACATTGCTAGTGATAGAGCTGCAAAATTTAGATGATACAAGAGGCAGAAAAAGAAACATTTGTCGCTGGGATATCACAGCAGGAAGAGATGGGGATTTTTTTTGTCTTTTACACAAATGCTCTAGATCATGAGAGAGAAAAGGTGTCTGAAGACACGTAAATGCTTTGCAGTCATTTATGAAAACCAGCAATATTATAGCAGGTTGCATCTCTTACACTCTTGTAAAAAAAACCCCATCTTTTCAAAACATTTCTAGCACTGAAGAGCTCAGACAAAAGGGCAGCATTGCTGCAAAAAAAAGCAAAGGTGTGTTATATAAATGTGTTTAAAAAGACTTCACAGCCTATACCAAAGCATTGCAAAGGGATTTTTATAGAATGTGACTTGTCTTCATCTTGTTTTCAAAACTGAATGAGCTCCTTTCTGTTTAACACAAAGATCTGAAAGATATTCTGAGAAAGCTTTCAGCTCCCAAAAGCTTGTGTTTCACACAAAGGCTGAGGTTGGGAGCTATGGGGGGGATCATCTCATCCACCCTACTGCTCACAGCAGGTTGTTCAAGGTCCCATTGCCTTTTGCCCTGTCAATGGGTACCACTAAGCAAAGTCTGGATCTCCTTTACTCCTCCCATCAAGGCATTTATTTACACAGGTAAGATCCCCCTCAGCCTTCTTCAGGCTCAGCAATCTGTGCTCCTGCATTGGATGCTCTAGTCCCTTAACCACCCTCATGGTCTTTCTGGACTTGTTCCAGTATGTCCATGTCTCTTGTTCTGGGAACCCAGAGCTGGACCCATCACTCCAGGTGTGGCCTCACCATGGCTGAGGACAGAGGAATGATCACCTCCCCTGACCTGCCAGGGATGCAGCTTGGGAGACTGTTTGCACACTTTGCTCCACTGGCGGCTGGTGTTCCACTTGGTGTCCACCAGCACATCCAATGCCTTTTCTGCCAAGCCGCTTTCCAGCTGGACAGCTCTATCATGTGCTACTAAAGCACAGGTGTTATTCCACTCCAGGGGCAGGATGTGGCATTTCCCTTCATTGACTTTATGAGGTTCCCACCAACCCATTTTTCCAGCCTGGCAGGGTTCTTCTGACCCCACCTGGTGCCTCAGCCACTGACCATTTATTCAGACTTGTTCTCCATTAAAAGGAGGGGGAAGCACTGGGGACAGTAGACTCCATACTCATCAAGAAAAATATCAGGAAATCAAGAGGCATGAGAAGGAGTAACCACGCAAGAGGAAAGCTTTAACATAAATAGGTTGTGAATTTCCCGCCTTAGAAACAAATTTGCAGTGCGCATCCCCTACTGCAGATTGCAGATTCTCCCATTCTAATGATTCCCTATTTTTCCCCTTCTCACTAAACTCTCCTAGATGCTCCTCCTACAATGAACAGGATTCTCTGGAGCCTGTTAGCATAGTCATGACTGAGAACAATTGTATTACCCAAATCCTCCTGGCCTACAGCAGGGCATGAAGGGTGCCCAAGGTTAACTTGAGAGCCATAATCTCACCGCTGTTTGCAAACCTGTCAACCCACTACCTAACACTCTAAATAGCAAGTAGAAAAAAATGTAATTGAAACAATCAGTTGAATTTCCTGAGTTCCTCCATTACCTTCTCTTTCTCTTTGCACAGTCCTAAAGGGAAAGAAGCTAAGTCTTCCCATGCCTGTTTGAAAACATTTCCATGGACAACACAAGAAAACCTGGAGATGAAGCTGTCAAGATCACAGCTTTCCTTCCCTGGCTCTTTTTGACCAATTGAGCTCAGCTGAGTTTCAACCCAGTGCCAGGAAGACAACAAAGCCTGAAAAGCTGATGTGCTTTTCATCCATACAAGACTTTTCCCCTCTTAGTTTCTTCTTACTTGAATTTGGTGCTAATAATTTGTGCTGGCCAACACTGAAGTAGTGCACATTATTCTCTCCTGGCTCTTCCCAGCATCTACCTCCAAAAAACCCACCCCTACCTTCACCCTGAGGCAGCACATGGAGTAGAGGGGAGTTGTTGCTACCTTTTAGTCCTTCAGTCCTTTACCACGCACCTATGGAAAAGGGAACATGGTACTGTTAAGTCTGATAATGCATACAAAGGCCACTGGCGCATGTCACAAGGGGCCACATCTGACACAGCAATTACTACAAGCTGTTACTTTTAACTCTGCGAGGACTGACATCCTCCTGAAAGATAACTCTGCCTGACCCCTCATTCTGCTCAGGTCCTGTAACATTCAGGCTAAACACATCCGCTTTGAATGACATGAATCTTCTGATTCCTCAAGTATTCAAACATCCTCCCCACTCACTCACTCTCAGTGACAGTTCCTTGTGTTCTACAAACGGAGGCCACGGTGATTAAAATCCAGTGCGTTACTACCAAGAGGTGTTTCCAACTGCTTGAATTTGACTTTTAAGAACTGGGAAGAACAGGGGCAAAGACGGCTTTACACTCCAAAAATAAAGACAAAGTTCACAATTTATTGTCAACAGTGTTTTTATTTATACCTACAAAAGAAAACAAGATGGTATCAAAAGGACAATTTACAAACTAAGAATAGTAACATAGCTCTTAGTATCCTGTGTCTGAACACCGCAGATCTATGAATCTCTCAATTCAAGTCTTCGTTAATACAACAGGAATGTGTTCAGAGACCAGCAGGTGTGTGAAACAAGATGCTGATCCCACACAAAGCCACTAACCCTTCCAATTGTTCAGAGAAGTCCAAACAGTAAATTGCTTCAGGAAGTGGGAGGGGGAGGAGACACCCAACTCATCTGACACTCCCACAAACTTTTACAGATTGAAAACAGACTGAAACAATACTAGATGCTAATGCTTTTATCAGCAAGGGCCCTCCAGCTGGTATATGGAACAGAGCAGAGAGCACCAGGTGGGACAGGGGCAGCACATGCCACAGTGCGTTTAAGCATTCAACAGTCTGGTTAACACTCTGAATTGAACTGAGACCCTGGACGACAGCTGACCTTCGATGGCAATGAAGCACTGCAAGACTTGGCATAGATGTTTACATCTGCACAAGTCCGCACAAAAGAAGCGAACGCAGACTATAAGGCAGCTTTGGTGGTCCAGAGACGCTTTTTAAAGCCAGTCAGAGAGATGTCTTACTCCTCCAACCCTTGAACACATTTCTGCACTGAACTCACAGATTTAAAAAATAAAGATAAACCAACAAACCAAAACCCCCAAACCTCTACATTTGCTTGTGAGGGAGGCCAAAGACAAATCAGTCAGGTCTGGATAAACTAAATGTTTCTGGCTTTCACTTAAGACAGGCAAAGAAACTTCCTGCCCAAACACTGGAATTAGAAGATGGGAATCAAGGGTCTGGAAGATCTCTCTCTTTTCCTTCTGTGGCAACAACCTACCTGTGTACTGCACAAAACAAAACAAATAAAAAAAAGCGCATTCATCCCCCAAAATTTTACTCTGGGAAGAAATTAAATTAAAAAACAAATCAGTTCTGTATAAGCAAGGTCTCTTCCTAGGCTATAAGAAGTTCCACTCTACTACAGGAGTGGGCTGCCTTGTTAATACATATGCAAGAATGCCAACAGAAAAAAACCCAAACCTCTGCACTCTCATAATGCAAAGATTGTACCTCACAAAGCAGAAGATGTATCCATTCTTTTGTCGTATTATCAGATCAAGAGCAGCCAACTCCTGTTATCATCTACTGTCTCTGAACCGTCTGGTATTAGAAATAACAAGTCAACAATATGCCTTACTAAATGGGAAACCCCCTCACACCCACCTTAGCCTGTAAAATAAACAAGTTTTATTTACGTATTTACTAAAATTTCACTCTTCTCTAACATTGTCTAAAATGCTACCTACCTGCGAGAGCTCAGCCCAAAGGGACCAATGGAGCAGGGAAATGCACTCAAAAGCCAGAAAAAGCAATAGTCAGAGCAAGGTACAAAAGAAATCGAGCTTCAGAATCAAGATGCACTAACCAGCTCACCGCTTACCTCATGAAAAGGAGATTCCCAGGCAATCTCCTCCTCCTCCCTTCCTCCCCGTGCCCTCCCACTCCCAGCCCACCCTATTCAAACCTCTAAAATTTAAGTGTGGAAAACTCTGTCACATTTTATCTGGCGTAGTGGCATTCGGAACATTCCCCGAGGTATGTTTGTTCGTGAAGGACGGACAAACAAGAAATGCTGTTTATCATCTCAGTTCTGTTTAGTTTCTGGGCTCTCAAATAAGACTTCTCTCCATAAACCCAATAACAAGAATCTGAGAGCAGAAACCAAGCTCCACGCATTTTCCATGCTGCAATTTAACAATTATAGGGAAAGAACTTCTTTGGCTAACATACCTTGTGGCACCTACAGCAACTGTGCGACTTTCAGGTACTGAATCCAAGAGAGGCTTGGTTTCTGGCATGGGGGTTTTAATCCCAGCTTCCCTACTGCAGGCTGCTATAGGTACCAGAAGATGGGGCCA
Organism: Psittacus erithacus; assembly: GCA_009867235.2. Classification (NCBI taxonomy): domain Eukaryota; kingdom Metazoa; phylum Chordata; class Aves; order Psittaciformes; family Psittacidae; genus Psittacus; species Psittacus erithacus. The sequence continues at coordinate 45,304 of WYDI02028547.1, forward strand.
CTGCTTCCAGAGCTGTCGAAAACTCCAGCAATGTACCTGGTGCATTACTCTGACCACCACCCAGCTCAGACAAATGAGCAGAGTTTTCCTATAGAAAGTCACCTACGACAGATTACAAGCAGTAATAGTGAGCTATTGAAAAAAAAAAATAAGATCAGGAGAAGTGAGCATTGCTCCCTTGCATTTATAATTTTAAATCAAGTGCTTTTTGGCTTCCCAAAGTTTCCTATCTCTCTTTGATATTTCCTGAATTTAAGTCAATGTGTTACAGATAGCAACTTCTTCCCCTCAAAAGAAAGTTTTCACACAAACCTTAAGACACCAAGATGATCGAGCTGGCACCTATCTGCCTTATACCCATTTGTTTTAGAGAAAATAAAACTTCCAATTTCCTCAACATGCAAGACAAAAAATAATAAATTTTCCAGTCAGCTATATATATCTATTAAAAAAAAAAAAAAGAAAATAAAAGAAAAGAAAAGAAAAAAAGGAGGACAGGGTCAGTAATGCGGACTGGGGGCCATTTCTGATGGGCTCAAGGGATGTGAATGGTGAATTCTAAGTCTAACCTGCATGAGAGAGACATCACAATGGGAAAGAAGAGAAAGAAAAGGTTCCTTTAAATGCAAAAGGTCTACACTGGTCCCCAGTGGTGAGTGGTCTCATTTGCGGGAGGGGGGTGGAGGAGGTGGAGGGGGGGGGTACTGGTAGGTGGCAGTCTGTCCCATATAGCCCATCACGTTAGTGGCAGGGGGCTGCGGAAACTGTTGTGACATGAGCGGCTGTGGCTGCTGGCCCGAGCGCCCCACCATCCCTGCATACTGCTGTTGGGTAGTGCTCTGTGAGGTTCTCCCAGCGGTGGCAGCTGTGGTGCTGGCACCATAGCCACTAGCACTGTACTCTGCAGTGCCATAGCCACTCGTGCCATAGGCAGCTGCTCCATAGCTCCCTTGAGTGTAACCATACTGGCTCTGTGCTGCCCCAAAAGCAGAATTTGGGCTCCCGTAGGCACTGCCATAGGTCTTGTTGGCTCCGTTGGCATAACTCTCACCACGCTCACGATCTCTGAAGCCACCTGAGTCTCTCCGGCCCTCTTTCACTCCCCGGAGCCTCCTGTCACACTCTTCCTGGTACATCAGGTTAGGGTTGTTTACTGAACTGCTCGTTCGGTAACGAGAACGACCTCCTGGCGATGGATACATTAAGATTTAGTACCATGAACAAGGCTTAAACAATGAACTCTGGTACAATTATGCCACCCTTTCTCCCCCTTCTGCAGCCACAGTCTAGCCACCAAGGAGCAAGTTCTTTTGATTGACTATTAACTTCCCTGCACAGCTGTGCATAATACACCTCTTCACTTTGTTCAAGGTGTAAATATGAAGTTCAAAAAGGGTTCTTAATACATGTGCTTGGAGACAAGGAAACAGAAGAAATTCACAATTAATTCAGAAATATAAGGAAACTTATCATTCCCTCAGGGAATGGAAGAAAAACAGTCTCAGTCCCTGAAGGCAAAGTCAGTGTATCCCTTTACTTATTTCAATTTTGCACGTGTGTGCACACACATCTTGCTGCCTGTGCTTAGGTAAGAGCTGCAAGAATTCATTAATTCAAGCAAAATTAGCTCTGTGAGGATCTTATCCAGAGAAAAAAAGAATTTCGACAGCTATAGTTAAACAGTGGAGTACATCTCTGTTGAATGAGTAAAACTACACCTACAAAACATGCTAAAACCCTGGGTACAAATCAGCTTTATTAGGCTTCCCAGAGAAATGGTGGAATCACCATCTCTGGAAGGGTTCAGAAGCTGTGCAGATGAGGCCTTCAGTGACATGGCTTAGTGATGGACTTGGCAGTCCTTGGGTGAAGGTTGGACTTGATGATCTTAAAGGTCTTTTCCAACCTAGTTGATTTTATGACTCTATGATTCTATTACTGCTTGGTACCTTAGACTTGCACTTCCTACTTCTTCAATCTCCACACCTACCCTCTTTTAATCTTCCCTCCCTCAAAATGGGGAATCTATTCCCTGGGTAGCCCTTTTACCATGTGCCTTTACCTCCACCACCTCCTCCTCCTCGGTGGTCCACAAGCTGCATCAGTTTTGGATTGATGGCTTGATTGGCTTCTTCCAAAACTTTGATAAGCTCCCTGGCTTGTTTCAGGTTTCCTGGTGTGAAGAAGGTGTAGGCAGTACCTTTATTGGTACTACGTGCGGTACGGCCAATACGGTGCACGTAATCTTCAGAGCTGTTCGGATAGTCGTAGTTTATCACAAATTTAACATCTTCCACGTCTTGCGAAGCGCCCGTGTGCGAAGCACAGTGAAGGGGTAGGGTTGAGGAAAGGGGAGGAGAGGACGTGCCAACGAAAGGTGGGGAGCACGAATGCAGGTGACAGTAATAAGAAAAAAAAATACAAAGTTAGTAATTGCACGGAATAAATACAAGACAGACTCATCCCAAAAGAGTAGAAGACTTGAATTTATCCTCCCCGGAATGCATTTCTCTATCTTCCTGTGTCCAAGACACCAGTGTCTGTGATTATGCCAATTGAATTCTGTACTATTTTTTTATTATTGTTTTTAAAAATTCTAATCTGGAAAGAGAAAATGCCACCATCAGACAGAGCAAACTGGGGTGGAAGAAGGGCAGAACTGCCATGGTAAAGCTTTTACTCTGTTGGGAGAAGTCTAACAATAACAGTAATGAGATCACTTACCTTCCACTCAGTAATATGAAATAAAAGGCAATCTTAAAATATTTACTTTTACAGTCCTAATACAGCGACTACTTTCCCTTGCCTAAAGCTTAAGATACTCCAATTACATTAGTATTATTCAGCCAACTCATTAAAAATTATTCAGACCTACAGTATCTTAACTCAGCTTTGTAGTTACCACAAGAATGCGTTGCACTAACATTTTACAGTGCTGTTCCATCCGGTTCTGGCAAGATTTTGTAATCTGGACAATCGTGAATTTCGTTAGCAATTCCCTTCTTCCAGTGTCAGAGGGAAGCAGGAAATCAAATTATCCAAATTGCTCTGTCTGCAAAATATTATTAAAATTTAGGAGATGAGAACTGTGTGCCTTATGGGAAGAGACTCTGTAAACTTATGGGACAGGAACAGAGTAAATGTTAGTGCAACGCTTCAGTGGAAGCACCTGAAGTACCAAAAGCACCTGTTTACTCTTACAGTATTTTTTTTTAAAAGCATGGTATTACAGTAAGTACCCTAACAACTCATAAAAAAAGATTTAAAATCTGCATTTTAAGAAGAATATTCTGAAAATATCCAAGATAAAACACAGATTTTTGTGATTTCCTTTCTTTTTTTGTTTTGTGTTTTGTCTAAGGAGAGAAACATTCTCTGTTTGTTACCAGACCGATGCACACTCCCTCCTCCTGTGGGAAACCGCTGCAGCCGATCCCGTCTCTTTGCCTTTTATTTTTGGCGGCCTCCTTTCGAAAACTCCGCCCTCTGACACGGGACCACTGGAGCGCGGGGAGCATGCATCAAGGGTCCATGGCAGCGAGAAGTCCCCACACACGCTCGCTCTGTGAACTGGCTTAGACGCTTCTCTGTAGCCCCATTTGGTTGTGAAGCGCCGGAGAACCTGGCTTCAGGTAAAAGTTTCAGGTCCTCCAACGCTTTTTGTCCCCTATTCGGGGTTCTTGGGGGCAATTGTCAAAAAAATGAAGATACAAAAATTACATCCAAAGGGTCAGACTGCATCTATTGCCCAGACTGCATCAATTTCAAAGGGGTTGTAGGAAAAATAAAAACAACAGGGTTGTAGTGACAAAGAGGGGGACTTGATGTCTGTTTCTTATTACAGCAAAGGGGGGGGCTCCTCAGTCTTTGCTGACTCCAAAGTCCTGAATCACACCAAAAAAAGGGAGTGAGAAGGCAGGTTTCACAGGGGGCTGCGCGAGTCTCCAGCTAGGGTCCTTGTTGCAATAGGGCTTTTTTGTAAGGAATAGTGAAGTAAAGAGAGGAATACGTATGACAGATTGCATCTTCACAGCCAGGGTGGAACTAGTTTGACAAGCTGCATGCTACATGAACCTCAGTCAGTCCCATTTTGCACATCCACCAGTAGCCAAGTGACTTGAATTACCACAGAGGTATGGATTACCACAGGACATGCTTTCCCAGCAGAAAGCACACGTAATTGTAGCTATCAAGGTAGACGGAACTGACTTGACTGGGGAGGAGTGGGAAGAATAGGAAGGCAGGAAGAGGAAAATGCAAGGGTGTTTTCCAGATTAGAAAGTGGTCCTAGTAGAGCACGTAGCTCGCTGAAGAAAACACCAGAGCAAGTACAAGACTCGGCTTCTCCAGTCTAGCATGCTCCAAAGTGTCTGCGCACACCTGCAATCTTCCTGCGCCTTTAGAAGATAATGTAGCAGGATCAAGAATTGCAACTGTCAATCACTTCTGACAGCTACCTGAAACATTCCCTTTGTCAGACCATCAGAGTACCCTGTGGCACAGCCTCCAATCAGGAGAGACATAAACTAGCAAACATGCTAGTCTAGAGAGCTGTTCAGACCATCAATGTAGATGTGCCCCCACCCCTGCACTGAGAATGACCTGCAGCTGATATCAAAGCCTCTGTTAAAGAAAACAAAACAAAACAAATTCAATGGTTTTAGTTTAATAAACTGAACAAAAAAATAAAGTAAAAAATAAAAAATAAATCAGTGCAGAGAGAGGACCTCACTCCAGGGAATTATCACAAAGCAGTCATTATGGGACTCAGAACTTACCTGGAAGAAGCTTTTTTGAAATCAATGTTCCATAAGGAAGAGGGAAAGCCCTGGTGACTCAGCCAAAAGGCGCGCGCCCCTGTTTTATGTTATTTAGGTAGAAGCCTTCACTTTCCAGGATCTTGGAGGAAGTCGTCCAGAAGTTTGCCAGTTAAGGGATTTAATTTTAAGAAGCAGCAAACTCAGGGCCCCAAAACAAGCTGACATGTTGTTCAGTAACAAGAAACAGACTCTGGTACCTTTCCCCCTCAGCTCAAGTGAAGTGGAGAATGGGAAGTGGGGAGACTGTTTTCCGAAGTGTAATCCAATTGAGTAGTTTTGGGGGAGTGGTTTGTTTTTTTCGAGGGGGAGGAGGCTGTTTTAAATGTCTAGGCAAGATGCACAAAGAAGCTACCAGCACACAGCAAGCCTGTTTAAAAAACGCTGCTAGAGAAAGCAGCTTTCTTTCATATAAAGTGGTTTCAGGCCTCAGTCCCTTCTCCCAACAGGCCCAAGTTCTAACTGCACAGGTCCAGACATGACCCTAGAGGGCAGAGACTGAAGTCCATAGAATTGCTTCTCTGAGGAAGTGTTGGACAATTTTTGAGGGGGACGAGGAAGAGGGATGAAGGTTGCGTGGACAAAAGCTGCCAAGTCTAGTAATGGTCTGCCTGTATTAAAGCGACCATACGATACACAGCACAGCCACCCTTTCAGCACATGACAAATAGAGAGTGCAGATAGCTGAGATTTTAACAAACTAGAGATTTCTCTGAGCTTATCTGCACCAATCTGCAGTAATTTTGTCTAAACTTATTACAGTGAGACACTGACCCACAAGTAGTTTATCTACTACCAAACTCAGGGAGGGTATTCAATGCCTGTTACTAAACTCTGAGCACTTGAGACACCATCCTCCTAGAGTGGGCAGATGCACAAAGACTTTGTTTAGCACATAGCATTTCACAATACAAATATGCTTAAAAATAGGGGCACAACTGATGCATCCAGACAGATCATTTTTGTACCACCAGAATAGAGCTGTGCAATTTTGATTCAGTTACACATCTGGGTAACATGATGTTTAAAGGCCATGTATAATCTCAGTGGTCCTGCCTAGAAGGAACACAGAGGAGGGAAGGTTATGTGTCAAAGATATGGAGCAGTGCTTTCTCAGATGTGGATGCATCTGTAGAGTAAACACGTATGTACACTGGGGCTGGTATGCTCAAATCTGTGGTGTGTCATACGGGGAGAATATTAGCTACTGGCTCTTGAAATGCTCTCCCACAGCTTCCTACTTGGGACTTTATCTGACACGGTCTGAACTGAGAGCAATCCATCCCTATCATCCAGCAACAAAAGCTGGATTTGGGAAAGGAGTGTGGTGGAAGGGTTGGGTTGCATAATTGGACGTCTCTTCTCCCTCTTGGCGATCGATTGGTCATGCCTAGGCCTTGCTGCAGACCAAAGCCTGTTCATTAGGAGCAGGAAGAGACTTTGAATATGAAAGACAAAAAAAAGATTAATGTTAAAAAACGTATTTCACATGTGGGGGAAAATCACGCTTTGAATTTTTTTTTTCTTTAAGAAAGCATATTTCAGTCCAAAGAAGAAAAATACTCAGCAGTAGGTAAGTGGGGTCTATGTGTACAAACCTAGCCCACGAGATGCAACGTCGGTAGCAATGAGGATAGGAGCCTTTCCAGAACGAAACTCTGTAAAACAAAGTATGCTATGAAGTAAGTTTTTTCCAAACAACCAAGTTACCTGCACTTGATTTACATTAAATGCTCATTTTGCGGACTCTAGGTAAGACAGGTCAATGTCAGAAACCCCAGCAAGTGAGGACATAAGGTGTCAACTATTCCTCAAAATCCAGTTCTGTGGGTTAAGTAATTCTTCCACCGTGTTTTTGTCAAGGAAAAAAAAAAAGCAAATGCAAGTACTGAAATTAACAGTACAAAGGTAAAGGAAGTTCTTTTGAAATGTATCTATTTGGTACAGAGACAAAACATCAACAGATGACCAGAGAAATCATGTCTCAGTAAATTAAGTACAGTGGCCCAAGCTATTCTCCTCTTAGTGATGGACTCACCATTAAGCACCCAATCTCTTTCTGGCTGACTCTTGTCTCCATGGATACACATAGCTGGCCAACTGCCAAACAGAGATGCACATTAGTATAGATAGAAAGTACATACATTAAAGACAACAGGAAGATTTACTGGCATTTTGGTAAAAAGGCAAAAAACAAAGAGACTTGAGAAACATGTTATCCCTGTCCTCCTACTCTGGCCTGTATCTACCCAGCACATATAGCGGTTTGTTTCTTGCATATTAATCCCATTACCTACATACAAGACCATCTAAGCCAAATTACATTTGCTGTATTGATACAGTCCCAATCAGTGTACCAGTATTCTGATACACTAAAAGCTGCACAGCTTACAAATACTCTCTTGCACTAATCCTGCACTAATGCTTTGATGGACTGGAAGCTTCTGAGAAACCAAATCTGAACTCAGCCAAGAAAAGAATGGACAAGTTGTTCCCCAAAACAACATCATGAACATTTAAACCTTACAGCTTTTGATCACAGTTTCTATTTCCCACTAAAAAGAAGGGGAAGGAGGGGAAAAGCTATTCACCCATCTCTGCGCATCCTTCGAGTGAGATCATCACATCGCCTCTTTGTCTCCACAAAGATGATAGTCTTGTTTTCTTTCTCTGCCATGATTTCTTCCATCAGTTGTATCAGTCTAAAATAGACAGGAAAGCCAAGATGTATATCCACATATACAAGAATATAGGAGCACTCCCTTGTTTACATACACAACACACATCCCCAAAAATAAGTAGGTATCACACCTAATGTTCTTTACTGTGAGGGTGGTGAGCCACTGGAACAGGTTGCCCAAAGAAGTGGAAAATGCTCCATCCGTGGCAGTGTTCAAGGCCAGACTAGACAGAGCCTTGAGCAACATGGTCTAGGGTGAGGCATCCCTGCTCATGGCACAGGCATTGGAACTAGATGATCTTAAGGTCCTTTCCAACCCTAACCATTCTATGATTCTATGTAGGAACATTGTACAATGGTATGGTTAAAACATACACAAAAGATTAGTTAATTACAGGACTGACTTATTTTGTAACAGTTCAAGATTAAATAATACCACAAATAACCTCACTATTCGGAATTTGTATCTGGCTCACAAAACAGTGTCAGGTCTTCAAGTACAGCCAAAAAACCCAAGTGAAACGGGAGGAAAATCAGCTTACTTATGATCTTTCTCACTTTCCATGCATACATCCACTATCTGCAGGATATTGTGGTTGGCACTCAGCTCCAAGTTTCCCACATTGATCTGAACATAGTCCTGCAGGAAGTCCTCGGCAAGCTGGCGCACTTCTTTTGGCCAGGTCGCACTCCACATCAGGGTCTGTCTGTCAGGCTACGAAAAAGGGAATACAGATTCATTTAAGGATTTAAGGTACTGAACCCTGAATGGGAAACAAGAGGATCTGTCCTTTTACAAGGTTCACACACCCTTATCTGGTCAACAATTTTACGAATTTGGGGTTCAAATCCCATGTCCAACATCCTGTCTGCTTCATCCAGCACCAAGTATGTACACCGACGAAGGTTGGTCTTTCCTGCTTCGAGGAAGTCAATCAAGCGACCTGGTGTAGCAATGCAGATCTCCACACCTTCAAAACAGAATAAGGAAAAAGAGTAAGGCTCTTCACTTGAATGTCAATCAGTATTTTTAGTCAGAATGAATCACCTTCCAAGCAAAATTGTTTAAGAAAAGAAAAAAAAAAAAAAGCACCACCCTCATTCCTACCCAAGGCTGAGTCATTTCAGTAGAAGCCCTAGTTTAATTTTTTTTTCATTCTGAAATTACTGTTACAGTGCCATTAGAATAATCAATGCAGTACAGAAACTAAAAGCCTACTGTCAGAAAACACCAGTGAAGAGCTGTCCAAAAATCAGAGTACAATAAGTTTCTCCTCAAGCCTGACCCACCTTCATCCAGAACTATTTAGTCTAGACAGCGCTCTAGAAAAAGAGCGAACTCCAGCTAAACTCCCCATGTTAATCAAACATGAAGTGCTTCTCTTGCTATGCAGGTCAAGTTACTTCCACCTTTTTGGCTTTAATACTGAGCAATTATGAACCAATAGTGACAGATAACCATACTGCCTGTATACGATAGCATAAAAACAGAATTCAAATAGTCATAAACCAATACTGGGTACGGCAATTTCTAATTTATACATTCCTGAACAGGGACTAGTTTCCACCGATTCCCAAGTCTTACAGGCAAGTCCTTTAGTGTCACTGAAATGTCCACACAAGGTAAGTCTAGAAGAAGCAACGAGATGGGGAAGAGCAAAACCCTAGCAGCTTTCTTGATACTGCACTTAGAGATGCAGAGCATTTTTGCAGATCTTTGTGCCAGCCTGGACCCCTCAGAGCTGCAAAGCTGGGTGTACTTCCAGTTTCTATAAAGCTCATACAAGAATGAGATTTCTAATGCAGGCAGTGGTCTGCAGGGAGACAGAATAAACTGCAATCTCTGCCGTCAATGATGTACTCCTCCGAAGTAAATTCACTAAATACTCCAAAGATCACAGCTGGGCGTGTTTCCCATACTGATCTGAACACAGTCCTGCTGCTACTGCATCTCCTCAAAATAACACATTATCTTTCTGCTAAGTTTTCTTTTCCCCCTTCTGATGTCTTGATCATCTTCACAAGTTCAAAGAGAAAATAAAAATGAAATCTAACATTCAAGTAAGTCACTATACAACAAAGAAAAGAACTACATCATGAAGTATCATTGCAACTGAAGACTCATTCACACACACCCCTTCCAAAAAGGTTTTAAGAAGGTGATTTTATGGAGATTTTACAATACCTCCTTCTCCAGAAACTGCAAATACCCATTTTAAAATTACCTCTTTCTAGATCCCTGATCTGGGGACCTTTGGGTGCTCCTCCATATATGCAGGTACTCTTCAGCCTTGAACATTTGCCATAATCATCAGCCACCTGCTGTACTTGCTGGGCCAACTCTCTAGTAGGTGCTAGAACCAGACACTGCAAGAGGAATCAGAATTGTAGAATGCTTAGGACGGGAAAGGTCCTTAAGATCATCTAGTTCCAACACCCCTGCCGTGGGCAGGGATGCCTCACACTAGAGCTGGTTGTTCAAGTCTGTGTGCAACCTGGCCTTGAACACTGCCAGGGATGAGGCAGCCACAGCTTCACTGGCAGCCTTCACCACTCTTACTATAAAGAATTTCTTCCTCATTTCTAATCTAAATCCCACCCATTTGAGTTTGAACCTACTGCCCCTTGTTTTATCTCTACAGTCCTTGAGGAAGAGTCCCTCTCCAGCATCTTCGTAGGCCCGCTTCAGATACTGGAAGGCTGCTCTGAGGTCTCCACACAGCTTGTCTTTTCCAGGCTGAACAGCCCCAGAATCAATTCAGGATAACCAAGCTGCATATACATCCCTAACTTAAGGGCTCCGCACAGATACCATAAGCAAAGTTGGACCATATGGTCTTTATTATCTAAAACATTTAAATATCTTTAGACTATGTCAGCAAATGCACAGAATCTCAACTGAGTGGGAGGTTCACATTGTGATAGTAAACATTTCTCTACTTCCTGTTCTGATGTACCAATTAAAGTACACTTTAACAACGCCGTGCCATACACACAAGAAGAGAATCAACAAGCACTTACAATTGGGCCATCCCCTCTCTCCAAATATGGCTGGTGGTTGATGTGAACAATTGCAGGCAACAAGTACTAAAACAGAAGAATTTTAAGTCAAGACACAGGACTTCAATATTCAAGGCCAAAAACCTCCTGCCATGACAAGTGGATCACAGCAGAGCCCCTTTAGCCTAACATTCTTTCAAGAAACTAACACCTGATGTGAGACACAGCAAGAATCCCTGGCTATATAAAAATGCTTCTGCAAAAACAAATACTTGCATTTGTATGACAGAACAGAAGATTTTCAGAGCTGCTGAGCAACTGTATCTGCTTTGGTATGAGCACAAAATATAGCTGCTCAGTACCTCTAAAAGGAAGGCTCATTTAAATCTGGAGTCCAAGTCAGCAGAACTCAGCCCTAGCTTTTCATGAAGAATAAAATTCCTTCCTAATCACTGCAAACAAAATTAATGTATACCTTGAAGACTCAAACATTTCTTTTAACTTGCGTAAAAGCATGTACTGTTTTTTAAACCACAGTGTAAGCCTAGACCAAAGGGAAGTGACTAAGCATCCCAAAAGACAGACAAAATATTTGCCTGTAAATAAGACAGTCCAGTTGAGTTGAAACTGAAGTCTCAATCGTGACACCATAAAACAAGCTTTAAAAACACATCATCGTCTTGCCCTACTACTAACAAGTAGCAAAGGGTAGTTTCTGTAAAGCAGCTAGGAAGCTAAATAAATAAAAGGGATGAATACATACTGCCAGTGTCTTCCCAGAGCCAGTCTGCGCAATGCCCACCATATCACGACCACTGAGGGCTAGTGGAAAGCCTTGGCACTGAATTGGAGTGGGTTCTGTGAAATTCTGGTCCATCAAAGCATCCATCACATACTCTAAGAATTTAAGAAAAGAAAAAAATTCTTAAAAGGATAAGCTTCAGAAGACCTTTTAGAAAACACAATAGGCCTGTTACTGTTCCCCAGTAATCCTCGTGATCTTAAAGAATGGCAAAATACTTACGTGGAAAGCTACACTGGTGGAAGGCAAACACGGGCTTGGGGCAGCCTTCCATACCTCGGATTGTTATCTCTTTCTTTCTGCGCAATTCTTCAACTTCATACTATTTATGTGGGGAATAAAAAACACAAAACAAAGATAAATGCTGAATGTCAGCAGGGACTTAACATGCATGTTTCTAACTACTAATGGACTTCACACCCCTGGGTAACAGCTTTGTTAGAGAACCGAGCTGAAATAGGGATCTAAGATGACAGCTTTCCTAAAGATTTTGTTTTTAAGATTGAGCTATAATATTCTTCTCCAATATTCAGAGGTACAAGCTCTCTACATAGCCTAGAAAGACTAATGTCTCTCCTTCCAACCAGCCCTTTTTAATGAAAAGCGTATTAATATAGCATTTGTAGGAATTAAGACTCTTTTTTCCAGAGGCCAGAAATGACAAAAAGCTTCAAAAGTTATCTGATCCGCCGTTTCTAATAAGAAACATGTTTCATGTGACAGTGCTAATAACTAAACAAAATAAATCGGCCCTAATATACTCTGCCCAAGCTGAAGGCAGGGCAGTCCTCTCCTTCAATTAAGACACTGCAGAGGGGGTTGAACACAGAGCTCTTGCTGGTCAACTTCCAACTCAGCAATGCTGCTTGGAATCTTTTCAGAACCAGCACTTTTCCTGCATGAAAAAGAGCCCAGGCAACATAATAATGATACCCTAAGACCTCCCAAGTTTTTATAATAATGGAACTTCTTAAAATATTTCTGAAATGTGTATCCACATAGGCATAATTTTAAGCTTAGAAGTAGTGTTTCATCTTTGTCCAGCCTACCTTGCAAGTCCAACTGGACTTTGAAACATGCTTCCACAATTCATGACCTTATTCTAATGCTCATTAAGTATCAACAGAAAAATACACATCAAACACCAAACGAGCACTTTATCCAAAGCAATAAATTATTTGTCAGAATCTCTTGAGCTTGAATGAAATGGTAAAAAAGAAAACAACTTTAGGGAAAAACATGAAAACCCTTTGAGTTTGCCAAGGCAAAGACAGCTACAGCAGCAAATGCTGACTGTGGTTCAGTAGTTCCAGCTGTTTTATCTTCAAAAAGCCACTGTCTCCTTCAATTCCTTCATGCCACATTTGTATCTCATGAATACTTCATGTAAAGATTTCTAAGACTATGGAACTGGATAAGAACACTTGTTTGCATCCTCATGTTAAGGATGTAATCTCTTAATTTCTAAATACCAAAGACATCAAAGAGGGGAAAAAAAAAGACTAGACTCAAGCTGAGTAGGAAGGGGGGGATTACTATATCTACAGAGTAAACACAAGTCACTGTATCTAGTTTTGAGTCCCCAGTATAAGAAGGACATTGTTTTACCAGGGCATGTCCAATTATGGGGAGAAAGCCAGAGGCTGGAATACAAACTGTATGATGAAAAACGGAGCACTGGGTTTGTTTAGCTTGGGAAAAAGAGGCCTAACAAGGCAATTTAGCTCCAACTTTCAACTACCCATTGGGTCACTATAGAGAAAATGCTGCTAACCTTTTTTTTTGGGGGAGTGAAATACCATGAGAAACATTAAGCCATGGGACGATCACCCAGAGAGGATATAAAAAAATCCCCCATCCCTGGGGATATTCAAACTCAAAATGACAAGGTGCTAAGCAACCTGCTCTGGTTTTATAATTAGACCTGCTCTGAGCACAGAGTTAGAATAGAGATCTCCCATGGCCTCTTTCAGCCTCAATTATTATTATGATAAAATATTACTTTTGAACCTTTCTCACGTATATCTGCAACTCTTAATTTACTAGTTTAGGTTCCTTCAGGGCCTTCCCAGTTTTACAACTCTGAAATACTCCAAGTCTTATCTACACTGACAAAGAGCCAGACCAGACAACCATTATGATGATAAATTACAAAAGACCAAATGTAAAATATTCGCATATAAAATCAGCTAACAGCAGAAACGCCACCGTTACTGAAGGCAACTAGAAACGGCATCCTGTGGAGTATACACGTACTAAAATAGCTTAAGAGACACTTCTATTACACACTTCCTCAGGCTTCCAAGTTTTCCACTCGTGACATTGTCTGTTGCAGGCAAAATGGAGCAGAGAGACTGTGAAAACCTACCGGAGTAAGCCTGGCTACTTCCGGATGCTCCACGTAAAAATTCTTCTCAAACTTGGGCAGCTCACTTAAATCCCATTTTTTCTTCCGTAAACGTTCCCCCGGATTACCAAATTTCTTTGGAGGAAGAGGACCTCCACGACTTGCTCCAAACCTGGGAATGTCAATATTAGTTGTAAGACATTACTTAATTACTCTGGAATTTACAGAATTTCTTAAGCATTTTCCACTCTCTTTTCCCCAAGCTGACACATGAGCACAGTAATCCAGCATAAGTCACCCCCCGCCTATCACAATCATGGCAAGCAACTTCCTGAAATAACATAACTCTGCTTTAGTACATTTTAAACCCCAAATCATCACCTAGTACAGCCATATGTAAATCACAGCCTTAAAGCTCCTTCCTCTTGGTTTCTGTCCTCCCTCAGGACAACCCTGTGGGTACAGCTACAGCACTTACCTCTTCCTGAAACTGACAGTACACTTAAAACATGGACAGATGAAAGGGATGACAAAAATCTCTAACTGCAAGTTCCTTGTACCTCTCCCAAGGTTAGTCTTGCACAAAAAATAGCTACTTCACTGTTTCCCCCTCTATGTCTTCTCTCCTTTCTTATCAAGCAAACCAAGAGTGAGTAACAGAAAGCATGCAAGTCCAGCCAAGCCTGAAGTCCATCTGTGGATCTGGAACCAAAGCAATTAAAAAAATGCGTATTTTTTCTTTAAACCAGAGCCTAAGAGGGAAAAAACCCAACAAGCCCAAAACAAAAAACGTATGTGGGAAAAATCATACCCCCTCTCAAATGCTTTGGAGGAAGACTCAAGAAAGTAAAAATCTAGTGTTTACTAAAAAATTCCTAACTAGCAGAACAACTTGGGAGTTACTGCTTTTACTCTCTCATGTAAGTCTCCTTGCTCACATTAAGTTTGCACCCAGTTAGTGTAATACACTTTAGAAGATTAAGAACTAACTGTAATCACTTGTTAAAGCATTAGACACAGCATGAGCTTCTGCCAATAATCTGGAAGAATAACTGAAACTGAGTGGCACAGAATGATTTACTGTGAATATTACAAAGTATGTATTTTAAAATTCCACCAAAAAAAGTCACAGCGCTCTCATTAGTACCATACAAACACAGCAGAAGGTGTTTTTCCCAATGCTATCAAATTTTGTTCTAATTCAGATTTTGCTTAAGAAAGCTACAGCCTTCTCCAAAACATGGATTCATGAGAAATACCCATGTAAAGCAAGACTTCTATTTAGACAGCAAATTCAAAGGGCCTGCACCTAAGCCCCGCAGTCAGCTAGTAAAAAAAAAAATAAAAAAAATCAGCTACTAATGAAACAAACCAAAAGCAACAAAAATCCTAAAGCAATCTTCTTATTAACAAACACTTAACAAAAACAAGGGGTTGCACTGTTGGAAAAGCTAAGTATGGTTGAGAATTTCACTTAAAACCTGCTAAGTAATTTTCTAAATGTTTGCTTTGTTGTAACTGTGCATTCAGTCCCTTCCCTCTCCTATGAATATATCTTATTTTCTCCTTGGTATGTCTATGGGATCCTCCAGACAAGCTGCATGATCAGCAACTTTTGTTAACATGAAAAGCCTGTGAAAGGCAACTTCAAAAATTTTTTATTTAAGCACTACATTTTCTTTCAGATCAAAGTGAAAAAAAAGTATAGATTTTAATTTACAGACATTCACCTACACTGGAGGTGTTTGCTGTTGTTCGAGTTCAAAATGACAACTATTTCTATATCCAAGTAGCGCTAACAAAACCCGTAGATTCACTGAAGTCAACTGGAGGTTCAAAGTTTCAGTGAAGTTTCATTATGAAACACATGAAGAGTTGATTGAAAAACTGGACACTGAAAACAGCTGGGTACTACAAATACTTGCTCCATAGCTATCCAGAGATAAGAACTGATGTATTTTATATAGAAGCCAAATAGTTTCAGTTCTCCATTTTTGCACGTAGTATGCCTGTGTACTGACCTGACAGAAGTGAGCCCTGCAGGAGTCCCTGAACAATGCCTCTGCTGAAGTTTACCAGCTACACGGGCAGAAACTGACACTTTGCATTCTGATTACAAGTCAAACAAGATTCAAATCCCAGTTAACTGATTTGAATCTAAGATTATTCCACTGATTTGCCAGCAGTTTTCAAGTGTTAAATTCAGACCAACTCAAAACATTCTCTAATGTTACTGGTGCCATAATTTCTGGGGCAGAACTGACTAAATTTCTTATATTCCAGAGCAGAATAGTACATTCAATTCTAAGAAGTCACCCACAACTCGCTCCTGACAGGAGGAAACCAGAAAGCCTGTATTTCATTTGGCTGGCCTATGAAAGAATCAGCAATTAAAAGGTGATAAACTTTAAAATGGCCCAAAATTTTATAGAGGTTATTTATGACGTATGATGGTTGTTAAGGTATGAAAATATCTGCAACCATTAAACATAACTAACAAACTGAATCCCTATGCATTAAAGCTTCCAGGATAACATGCCAAGAAAAGGATTTTCCATGCAAATGTCCAAAAACTTCACAAAATGTAGGCACTCCTTTCACTTATGCAAAACCCCTCATCTAAGAGAGAAGCACTCACCTATAATCAAAGTCTAAACGCAAGATGAGATTACAAAAATGTTAAGGCACGCCAAGCATTGTGACAACGCTTTGGCCAGTGTTCTTTTAAGCAACTGTATATAAAGCTGCATACTCAAACTCACTAACTCCAAAAACAGCTGGGGTTTGAACTCTCTCACACTTGCCAATGCATTTACTCCAGTGCTCTTGTGTTAAACTAAGCTGGAAATCTCCTAGTGGAAAAACACCAGAACTCTCCTCTGAGAAAAAAAAAAAATTAAAGTATCTTTTAATTTCAGAGTGTGAAATGTGGGTGTAAGATAACGCAAGGATACAACCAATCTCTCGCCACAGGCAACAAGAAACTACATGTTAAAATGCATTGCAATATATAACAAAATATACACAAATCTTCCAGTGGGGAGGGAAAACAATAAAGGAAAGAAGTGGGTGGGGGAGACTTATTAACTGAGATCTTGAGATCTAGCCTTCATGTTAAGAACAGTACCCACATGAAATGTTTATTGTCAATCCTTGGGAATGCAGGCCTAACTACTGATCTGAAGGACGGACAATGCTGCTCTCCTAAATTATGCTCTTTAAAACGGCCTGGAATCAACATTTAAGTACTTTCAACCCTTAAAAAATCTCAAGTCCCAAACTAGTCATATACTATGATGTCATTGTATTTATTACTGCCATACTCAGAAGAGGAAAAAAAAAAATAATCAAACCTGCAGAACCTTTCTGCAAGCCACGCTTCCTGTAAACAGCAGATACAAGAGTATCACGGACTAGGCCTCTGCAGTGCCATACACACAAGTCCTGTCTGACTGCTGCGTAAGCTTGGTCATGCTCCTGAAGTCTGGTCAAGAGCCGGGTTTACCAAGATCACCCTCCCGAGGATCCAAGTCCCCCGCATGGCAGCACCTTTCGATCTCATTTCCTCTCACGATAAAGCCCGGGAGCACAACTGAGAAAGATCCTTCACCAAATGCCATCTTTCTGGTCAGTCCAGAAGGAGCAATGACAACCGGAAGGGCAGACCGTCCGAACATCCTTGCCCGGGCCACCAAGACCTTGGTGGCTTGGGGGGAGGAAGCACGATAACGAAGGGTGGGAGAAAATAAACGGGGGGGGGAGGGAACGGAAGGGAGAATGCAGGCCTTAAAACTGCAAGCAGGGACACACGGTTACACACGAACGATAGAAAAGCCAAATAAATCCCCCCCTCAACCCACCACCCCGCCTTGCTGACAAAACACTACTAATGAAGTCTCCAACCCCCCTCCTCACCACCCCTCGAAGATTTCTGGAGCAAAAGCTCCCCCAATACCGTCAGCAGAACGCGTCCCCCTCATCCCCACCGAAACTCCCGGGCCTACCCCCCCACCAGGCCCCCAACGCGAGGGAAACGGCTTCCTCCACCGCACCACCACCACCCCCCGGCCCGTCCTGCCCCCTCCCCTTACCCGCCGCGGTCACGGTCGCGGCCCCGGTCCCCGAAGCCTCTCATCGCACCCGGAGGGGTGGGAGAGAGGCAGCGGAATGCCGGCCGTGGGGACGGCGAGGGACTGGGGGTTCGAGGAGACGGGCCAGCCACAGGCGGCTGTGTCTCGGAGGAATCGCTTTGCGCCACCTCGCTTCTTTGGTGGGATACAAAAGGAGAAGAGGTGGTCAGTGGGTCAGAGACCCGCTGGACGTCGGCGGAAGGAACGCCGGGGCTCTCGGTCGGCTCCAGGGCCCGTGAAGTGTGGAGACACCAACGACTTCTTCCTCCGGGTTCCCGGCACAAAATGGCTGCCGCCGCCCCAGCCCGCTTCGGTTACGTTACGGGCGGCCCGGCGCTGCGCAAACTGCGGTCCTCGAAAAGACCTACGCCTATTCCCAGAAACCAACTACACCCTAAGCTCGCTCGGAGAAACACTGGTCCGCGCGGCAGGCAGGCTACGGAAGGTGCGTAGCGTTCTTGACTTGAGTCGGGCGCCCGCGTGAGGGAGGGAGGGAGGCTAGTAACGCTCTCTCTATTCCTCAAAGTCTGTTACGTAAAAAGTCAATGCCGTAACCCCTTCAGGACGGTAAAGAAAAGCTAGGCTGAGGCGTATATTCCGTAAGTACCGGGCGTACGCGAGTTGCGTAACTCAGACCGGCGTAGGGCAGGAAAAGTCCGTGTGGTTTGCGTAAAATTCTCCAGCGGATTGTGCGGGAAGGGTTGGCGGGGGGTCGGCCTATTACATTAATTCTGCAGCGTAGTCGGGTTTGGAGAATACGGGTTTTTGCCTAGGCGGTCGTTGACCCCCTGGAAGATGGCAGCGGGGCTGAGAAGACAATAACGGGAGCGGAGGGCGGCAGGGGCCGCTCCCGCGGGGCCGCATGGGGCCGGTGCGCTAGGGTTTTTCCGTCTGTTTTTATCCGTGGTAGAGTACGAGGGGTATCTGGGGCAGGAACAGGGGAGACAGCAGCCGTGATGTCTGCTCACCCGAGTGCCAAGAGACCGGGAGGAAGTGGCATGCCAGCAGCCTTCAGTCTTGGACCCCCTCCGGAGCTGCAGGCGGATCACAGCAGCCTCTCAGGAACGTAAACGAATTCCCCTCTTTGCCCACTGTGGTGTTAATTGCAGGCGAGCAAAGAAATTATTTAAGGACTCAAGGACACGGGCATGGCATTGACGCTGTGTTTATGGGCTGCTAGTGTCTGACTGCCCAGATCAACCAGACACTCCTATCTAGAAGATAAAGTAAGCCACGGGGCAACTGCATGGCATAGGTTGCAAGGTCTTCTGTGCTGTGCTCAGGCTTTTGGTACCTACTGCCAAGTAGCCAACCAGTCTGTCCCAGCACAAGAAGCCAGGTCTGGTGAGGGATCTCTGTGTTCACCAGCCTAACCAAACCTAGGCCCAAACTGCCGCTGCACCATCGGCAGAGCTTTCTGGGCTGTCACATCACGAGTCAGGCAGGTTGGCAGAAGGGAAAGTGCGACCCCTTCACTTTCACACGCTTGAAACAAATAACGGCCTGGAATGAGAACACAAGCTGTTTACCGTTCTAGTTGTACTTAACTGCGTGCGTGTACGTATGGCATATGTAGGAAAGCAAAAAGCAATCTTGGTGCTTGAAATAAAATGTTGGAAGAAACTTGGGCCTTTTAAGTGGGTGGGGGGGAGTCAAGTGACACCATATGCTCTCACCAACACTCAGTATGTGGCCGTTACATACAAATGCCTGGTGTAGGAAGGACTGGCACATAGAGAACTGGACTGACAATGGCTGAGCCCTTCCATCCAGTTTCAGAGATCAGCTGACCTCCCTGCCTCTGTCTTTCTAGACTCCTCCTCAGGGAAAATACCAGAGATCTGTTAGGAAACCACTTGAAGAAGGCAAACTCTAGGTCTGTCGCAGTGTCAGGCTTTTCTTGCATTAATTTCTGGTCATCACTGCCTTTTTACTTCATGTCCTCTTACATGCATTAGCAGTGTAAGTATTGGTGTCAGCCTATCTGCCCTATGTAGCCACTGGTTTTGCGTTCATCTGCTTTTTAATAATAATTTTATTTAATAATATTCTTACTTATATTAGGAGACTGACAAGGCAAATTCTATAAAGGTTGTTTCTTTAGAGAACCAGAAAAAAGGTGTTAAAATGTGGGTTTGCATTGGAAAAGATCCGTGAGATTACTGAGAGCAGGGTTTGATTTAAAGCACCCAAACAGAAGCAGAGTTCGGTTCGTAATCTTTATTTTTAACTTTAAGGCAAACAGTTTGAAAACATTCTCTCCAAAAAGTAGAAAATGCTAAATAAAAATACAAAATTATCTAGTCAAGATAAAAATGCTTGAAAACAGATTTTTGAAGCAACGTGTTCTTGTACGGTACATGAGGGTCCACCAAGTTCTTGGGCTGTTGCTCCTGTCACTGCTTTTTTCATCTATTTATATCAATTTTGTAACTGAGTTTATTCCAATTCTGTTCCGTTTCACATTCCGTTTCCTATTCACATTCCAATTCACATTCTTTTTCCTATTAAATTTTACCACATATCCACTTTCTTTGAAAGAAACTAAAAAAGTGTATTTTAATTCAATGTGAAGGGACAGCTTTGATTTTCACAAAATATAAGAAAAGGCTTCTTTGAACAATTCACAAGCTTATTTTTTATGTCTTTGTCTGCTGAGTTCAGTTTGTAAAACAAAGACCCAAACTGAACCAAATCTTATCAATAAAACTGAACTGTACAGAATTCATCCCTATGTTCTCCCAAAAGACGTCAACTGGTTCCCAAAATGCAGCCAGGCAGTTCGTGACCTCACACAGATCTTCATCCCAGCTGCCCATGTGGTTTTCAGCTGTACATTTACATCATTTTTTCTGCCTATTCTTTGGCATCTCCAATCCCTCCAGCAGTTATTGCAAATGTGGCTTCGTTTTCAGGCATCTCAGGGCTGGGAAAAAAGGAAACAAGAAAGGTGTGGGTTTCCCCCTGCTAAATGCAGTTGTGAAGTGGTCCCCAGAATGTTGAAGTATTCCAGGTTGGTTACATATACATTGTCTTTATGCCTATATGTAAGCTGTAGAACATGATCAATATTACCAACATTAGCAAATGTGAAATTCAACACAACGGAGGGAAGTGGAGAAGGTGCAGGACAAGGAAAGGCTTTCTCTGTGCAAACTCTCATTTCAGTTTCTTAGTTCCTGACCAGAAACACTGGTCTGTCTGTGTAGTTCTGATGTGATTTTTAGTGACTTATGCCTGCCACAGGTTACCACACAAAGTGATACTAATGGAGTCAGCACAACTTAGTAATTTAACATCTCTGAAATTTTCCTGCCAAGGGACCACTAGAGTTGCCAAACTATTTGATGGTCTTTAAGAGATAAGCATCTAGTAGGATTTATGATGAAAAATTATACAGTTTAATGTATGCAATACACAAGACAACTGTAAGTCTGTTAATTACTTTGTCCTTTCAGATTTTCTCTCAATTTACCATCCAGAAACATAGTTAGTTTGAAGCCCTAAATCACTGTCAGGCCATTAAGTTTCAGTCCCATGAACTTTTGTCACCTTGCAGTTGCTCATAACACAACTTCCTTCCTGTGAAGGAGGGGTGATTTACCTGTCGTATATCTTTGCAATACGCAGCTCCCCTCTCCCTTTCCTCAAGCTAATTCTGGTGGTCGAAGCATGAGCAAGGATGTGGCCCCCAATGGGCTTTTTTGGGTCTGCCTGAAAGCTAAATTAGCAAGAAAATTGTGCAAACTCCATAGGTTAATACTGTGATTAACTGTCAGACAAGGCATGTTAAACTAAGTAATAAATAATCAAGTAAATATATCAAAAAAGGAATTTAACACACTTGCCTCAGGATAGGCTGTTCAGATGTTCAATGCTGGCATAATTTTTCTCTCATTAAATTCAAGAGGCTTAAGAAATACGCACCTTAAACTTCATATATAATTGCTCCAGAAGAAAATGGGGGGCCTTTTCAGTACTTTATGTGGCTTGTTCTCTTTGTTCAAGTCACTATGAAAGAAGCCATCATGCCAGGCAGCAGATAAACATAAAAAAATCTCATAACAAAGACTGAGAGAAACCTATAGGTGTCATCTATGAATGACTCATCATATTAAAGGGACCAGTGACCAGTCTGAACCTTTATTTTGGTGCCTTTTGCTCCATACAATCTCAGCTCTCGTTTCTGTTAAATATGTAATACAGAAGACAAGAAGTTTTGGTAAAAAAAGAGAAGCATCTTACGTCATCGTTGCTCCCGGATCAGCAGTCATCTGGTTGGTCACAAACACGGCCACATTATATTCTGCAGTAGAAAACAACGCAAAGAGGGTAGACCAAATCCAATCCTAATTCCAAAATATTCTCCCACCCATGGGAAAAGCCAGGCTGCTGCTGAAGCACTTCAGATTTCAAGTGCAAGAGAAGCAAATATTCTTTATGTCTGATGGTTGGAGTTAATCAGGAGACAGCCTAAATTTGCTGCTGTGTGATGTCAGCTGTAATACTTATGCCAAAAATGAGCACTTTTCAGAGTTGCACTGAGCAAGTCTTTCTCAGTTCCCATCTTCTCTGCTGGCTCCCTGCCCGCAGCCCCCTCTCCCTCCCTTTGTTGGTTTGCTGGGGGTTTTTTTAATTTACTGCATGAAAAAAAGTCATTTACTCATTCCTCTTCAACATTCCTGAGACATTCTAAAGAGGAGGAACACTATTCATCCTGTTGTCATCTCTCAGAGCATTTCAAAGTACTGGAAAGGTGGTGATGGGTACAGTTTTTTATGGCTCTGAGCCTTCATCCTTTTATGTATTCTTCATGTTGCTTGTGTACTTAGACTGGCAAGATATGGGGAGCATGGTTTCTCATGGCGGGTATTTCTCCAGTTCAACCTGTTCTCTCATTTAAGACTTGTCCTAGCAGTATTTCTAGGAAGACTCTAAATGTTGAATAGTTCTAAAGATTCCTTAATCTGTCATCTTGAAATACTGCACTATCAGTTTGTTCCTTTTGGTAACTGACAAGAGGTGTAAAGTGAAGAAATGCCAATGCCTGATCGATAATACACTTGGACTATGAAGTGGTTGTTCTAGTAACAACTACTGTTGCAGTAACTCCAGTGCATGCTTTCTGAATTTTGCCATGTTTTTCTCACCTTCTGATATTTTTTGGAGCCTTGACAGCATCTGAGCGAGTTTCTGTTGTCGTTCAGCCAACTCCCCACGACCAGTGAAATCCACACGGAAAAGTGCCATTATGGAGTCAATGATCTGCATTGTAATTATACTCAGTAAGTAAATACAGTGAAAGAAAATAAGAGAACCTATGCTAAAAGCAATAGTAATGATAATAAAATTAGTCTTGTACCAATAGCTTGAAAATACCAGCTTCCTCATGGAACTTGGCTGCTACATAGTCAAGCAATTCCATCTGATGTTCACCTGGTGGGAAGTACAGTTGCCAAGTGAAATTAGGGCCAAAAGAGCTCTGAAGACACAAAAGCCTGAATTCTAAAATTCCACTTTAAATGTCTGCACTGTTTGTATTTTCACTGTCAACAGTTTTAAATCCAGTGTCCAAAACCAAGCTGCCTCTACAGTATCCAACAATGCTTGTGGTTCTGCAGGTTCCAGTTTCTAACAAAACTTCCTTGTGAAAAGCTTCACAACAAAATTCTGCATGAAGACATCATATTTTTGTTGTGTTAAGAACTGAAAAGCAGTATAAACATTTGAATCTAATGTTGAGTTCAGTGACACACAGAAATAGTATTAATCATATTATTCATATTCATATTGTACTCTCAAAATGAAAGTCCCATTTAACACTTCCTTGAAGTTTTAAGGCAATATCTTGTGACAGAGTGTGCTGGAGCTGTTCCTGTAAAGTCCCATTCACAAGATCATAGAGAATTTCTCAACAGCATTTGTAGAATTAGCTTGCATCCAAGCAATTATGGTTACATTGGTTGGTGTTTCTCTTGCTAAGATCCTACACTGCCACTTATGCAGCCAGCAGAGTTTACTCCTTGTTGTGGCAAACTGCACAACTTTATGTAGTGCTGCTGAGCTGGAACAGAATCATAGAATGGTTTGGGTTGGAAAGAACCCTAAGATCATCTAGTTCCAGCTCCCCTGCAATAGGCAGAGACACCTTCCACTTGACCATTTTACTCAAAGGCTCTGTCCAACCTGGCCTTGAACAGTGCCAGGAATGGAGCATTTAACCACTTCTTTGGGCAACCTGTTCCAGTGCCTCACCACCCTCACAGTAAAGAACTTCTTCCTTATATCTAACCTGAACTTCCCCTGTTTAAGTTAAAACCCATTCCCCCTTGTCCTATGCTACAGTCTCTGATGAAGAGTACCTCTCTGGCATCCTTGTAGGCCCCAGTTTACAACACCAGAAACAGAAAATGGAAGCAAGCTTACAACTTTTGTTGGCAGAAAAACAGTCTTTATGATCCTCAGTGGGGAACTTTAGTTAATAAACTGAGAAATATTAAAACGGGGGTCTTAAAGAAAAAACAGCTCTGATGCCAGTTGCAGGAATGGTCTTACTAGTGTATGCACGTGCGTACAACACATTGTCCAGTACTGCATCATGGTCAAGATTGAAGCGATCAGCAATGTCACGGAGACGGTCTGGTCGGCTGGTGTTAGTCAAAGTTAAGGATTTCTTATTGTACAAACCATGCTCTGAAAATAATAAAACTCCATTCCAAAATAGAACTATGGGGGAAAAGAAAAAAAGAGTATTTATTTTGATCCATGAGAAGACTGACTTTTTTTCTTCACACTGTTCCACATACCCTAAAGATAGCTTAGGTCTCATGATGATAATTGTTTTGTGTTCAGGGTTTGAGGGGGGGTGTGACATATGGATATCTGTGCTCTAGGAATTTAGCTGTGAGCGAAACCTATTTATACGCAGTCTACCACGGATATGAAGTGTTAAAAATAGCGTTTAGTACTTAGATGAATTTTTCTTGAAGTATCTAAAAAAGCTTCTATCACCTGTAGAAGGCATATTAGAACTCAAAAAAATTCCCAGTTAAAAGAAAACCTGTATCCTAAGTTTTCCAGGTCAGATTCCACTGAGACAAAAGCCACTGCCTTGTGGGTCTCTACACACCGTAGAGACAGGCTCTCTCCTGTGAGCCATAATGTTTTACAAGTATGAAGCTATCTGGAGCCTCCTACTTGCTTATAACAAAACAGAGCTTTCCAGTTCATCCTACCTGTAGCCTTAATAGTCCAAAAGATACAAAGTGTTTTCTGTATCAATGAAGATAATCTTTCCACCTGTGTAGCCATTTGGTCCTGGAAGCTGAGCTGTCACTACAGTGAATTCATACAAGATAAAAAGGAAAAAGCAGGAAAAGTGTTTTCTTACTCCCTCTGTTATTATTTTATAATAAAATACAACTGCTTATCCATATCACCAGTTTTAATGAGCCTGGAAATCAGGAGTATCTCAAGTCTTACCGCAATCTTGAGAAGAAACTCAAGCCCCTCTTCTCAAATGAAGATCAGATAAGACATAATGGTGTCAAAATTGTTTTACTCAGTACCATCACTAAATCTGTGTATTTTATAATGAAAATAGGTAAGGATATTATTAGTAAGTTCTTACGCTCAAAGCATCCTCTTAATACTCTGCCCAAATTAATGGTATTGATTTAGTAGGATTTTTTCCCCAGCTGTAACTCATATGATCAAAAATTATTTGGATTTGAACTTTTCCTGATATGCGATAGTTCCCAGTTGTGGGTTTAGTCTCTTTGGAGTGAATAAGCTAAAATACTTGGTTCAGTTGTAATCATTCATTAAGGTATGATTGTTGTAATCAATCAAAAAGGTATGATTCTACTGACCAGTAGACTGTACTCAGCAGAAGAGGCCTTTTTTTTCCAGAAGGTGCCATAACTTGCTGTATAATATAGGGTTAATTTAAAGGAATGTTTGCCTACCCGATGTCTGGTAACTGTATTCCAGAGGCATTAATAGTTATATTAGTTATTATTTAGTACTGTTTACAGCTTGAGAGCTATTGCTGGAAATCAGAGTCCTGCTGTATCTGGCATTGCCTGAATATGGTGACTACAAAAGATTTTGATTATCCAGTTCCTGTCAGCCAGAAGTATCCCTTCAGTGCCCTTTCAGAATGTCACATTCAACAAAACCTCTTGAAACCAGAAAATGCAGAGTTTCTGAGAGAGAGTCTTGCCTTTGCCCTTTTCTGAGCAATGCCTCTGTCCACCTGTAACCCTTATTTGTGCATTTTTTCCAGATGGCCTATTTCACTGGCTTCTGTAGGACTTTCTGTTAGTTTCTCTCTCCTAATAGCAAAACTTATGTTGAGGTGAGCAGTATTAAAAAGTAATTGTTTCTGAGTTCTCTACCCAGACACAATTAATGGATGTCAGAGTCACCAGGCTCTATTTCACAGTATTTCTAGAGATAAAGGATTCCAACTTGTCTCTATGTGTTTAATTCTGATGTAGTTGTAAAGAATGAATTCACTAAACAGAAACAGTGCTCTCTTTTAAGGTATTACACCTACCACAAAGGGTGTGAGATAGTTGGGTTTTGCCTGTCCGGAACTCTGTTGAAACAGAAAAAGAAAAAAAAAAAAGAAAAAAGAAAATGAAAATAAAAAAAGTCAGGGTTTCTTTTTCAGGAGTTACTGCAGTTAGAAACACTCTTGTTTATAAAATTCACCTCTATCCCTACCTTTTACAATCATTTAGCCCCCATTTATAAATCATATTCTGTGCAGTAGAGGTGTGTAACATGAAAAGCAAAATCTGAAATGCTTTAATTTGATCATGCTTGATTGCTAAGGTCATTTATTCTTTTCTGTGTAGAAGGTAAAGCCACATGGCACCTATGGAAAATCATTAACTGGCGGAGGGGCGAAAGAATGGTTGATTCCACTGACCTGGCCTAGTTTCATTTTCAGTAAAATGATAATAGAATCATAGAATGGTTTGGGTTGGAAAGGACCTTGAGATCATCTAATTCCAACGCCCCTCCCACAGGCAGAGACACCTCACCCTACACCATGTCACCCAAGGCTCTGTCCAGCCTGGCTTTGAACACTGCCAGGGATGGAGCATTTAATCTCATTATATCCAATCATGTTAAGTCTCCAGTTCATCTTTTCTAAGGGGAAGAGTACTGTGTTTTATAAACTCTTACTGGTTTTGAAGTGTTTGCCACTAACTGATCAAATTTACTGTAATAGTAGTTTAACTGTAATTTCAAAATCTTACTTGAAAATGCAATGTATCTTAAGTGTGCATAACTATAATACCTTCTGTGGCAGTTTTGTTGCTGGAAAGGAACACAGTTTGCATCAGGGAAATCTTTTCTATATGACACATTACTAATAGCATTAATAATGTTGTGGTTTACTGAATAGGCATGCCCCAAGTATAATGATTACTCAGCTCAAAGCCTGCAAGCAAATGAGGAGGAATAATGGGAAAAGAGAAGCGGGTTCTTTCTTCTTACACTCATGTGGGTGCTCATCTTTATGACTACAGTGGGGTAAGTTTGATAAAAGTAATCCATCTTAATTTAAAATCTAAACTAAGTTGCAATTCATTGTCCCATAATACTTATTTCTCACCTCCAAAGGCTTCAGTGATTGCCATACTTTCAATCCCACCACCCAGGAGTTTACTGGAGAAAGGGAGAAGATTACGATATAGTTAAACCCATAAATCACAAGAGGAAAGTCAAAACCAGAAAGTTTTGCTACTTTAAGAAATTTATTTCTCCCCTAATTCCTGCAGGGCCCTAAATGATCACTGATTCATAGTGAATTAACTCTGTATTACCTTCCCTTTATGCGTGCAAGAGAAAGATCTATAGAAATTAGTACTGGAAAGAAAGAAGAGAGAAAATACCTTTGAAAAGATAACATTCCATAAAAAGTATCTCAAGGGAGGTCTTGAATTAATTTTGACCCTGGACCTGCAGATTATTTTGACTAGGTAACAAATGATGATACATTCAGGATTTCCGGATGCAAACCCTGTTTATTTACAGTGACTGTACAAAGTCCAGTTTCCCTTCAGGAAAGCAGTTGGTTTTGCTGCTTACTGGTGCAGGCACCTTTGAGCCAGCCACAGCTCCAAATGCAAGGTAACCTACGTGTCCTAGCTGAATATTTATTCGTTTATATTCTTGTGTCTCAATAAAGACAATAAGTAGGATTGTTGGAACAATTTGGATTAAGGAAGGATTTAAGTAGAGATAAGCTTACTCAAATTCCTGGCTGCCAGTAGTAATATGAAATACCGTCTTCCGTTTTTCACTGTACTCAGAGGCAGTCAGGAAGCCTGGTTCCTAAGGAAGACCAACGAGAACATGAAAGGCTTATTTGAGGTTTAACTTGTGGGTAAAGTGCCATATCCCACATAAATATCTTCTCTCCATCCTAGCTTCATTTACATAGGGTATGAAAAGCACAACAGCATTTGTCTGATTGTTGTAGAGTGTAAAGTACTATCCTTTAGAGTAACAAACAGAATAATTTTCACAATTTATCTTGACTATGTGGTGGAAAAATATGTTCAGAGAAATGTTGCCCAGCATTTTGGAGAGCCCAGCATAAGTTTAAACCATCAGGAAAATGACTGGCTTACAATAAGCTTGTTTGCAGCTTCTTTAATCTTGTCCACTTTGGCCTCCGAAAGCCCTTTTACATTGCACAGTGCCCGTCTCGTGGTCATCTGGATTCCTTTGATCGTGCAGATTCCAACTGACTTCAGTTTCTTAATATCTGCTACATTCTGTGAAGAAAGTTCCCTTCTGTGAGTGCTCGGGATGGTTAACAACTAGCAGGCAGAGTAAACCTTGGAAACATATTTTATTATACAGAATCATAGAATCAATCAGATTGGAAAAGACCTTTAAGATCATCAAGTCCAACCTTTAACCCTGGACCAGTTTTCTTCACTTTTACCCATTTGCTGTGATGAGATGATGATGCAGTGATAGCAGAGGCTATCATCACAAAGTTGTCCTCCTGCTGCCTTTGGAAGAGGAATGACTTCTGAAAAGCATCATCTTAGACAACCTTGACATGGGTCTCATTGATATACATGTGTATTTTCACCAAGGAAGAAACAGATTTACGGTAAACTCTTCATTATGTAGTTTGTGACGCTAACAACAGAAAATTTTGAATTAACGTTGTGAGGGACCATGGTGAGAAAGGTGTCTGGGTCAAGCTGTATTTACTTATCGCTGTTCGGTGTCAGTCTTTCTAGATCCAAGCTGGTAGTAAAGAACCAGTACAGATTATTTCAGGCAGCATGGAGCCCAACCTATTAAACTCAGTGACACTCAATCTGTCCTTGGTCCCTTAGCACAGATAATCTGTAAACCAGATAATCTGATCGTAGGTAATTGGGAGCTGAGTCACAAGGATCATTGGAAGCTGACGCTAATGGATGTGCTGTTTCTGCACGTTCCCAGTACATCCAGTTTAAAGCACACATACCCTCCACATCTGACTGACATTCTGGGCTGCAATGGACTAATACAGGTTTTCATAAATTGAGTACAGCATCACTTCAGTCAGCGCCCTACTGACACATTTTGCCTCCTCTCACCTCATTTGATGATTCTGACATCACTGAAAACTTAAATGCAAACAACAGATTACTCACAAGAAAACAAATTATGTGAAAGGTGTGGGATAACACTTCAATTTACCATTTTCAGCCAAGATTTTTCTTTCGAAAAAAAACTTCTATGAACTGGATGTATCATCTACTTATCTAGATAGTGTGGGTGCATAGGACATAAGAAGACAGGGGGGTTATGCAAGAAATTAGTCATGTTCATTTGGAAGCTTATTTCTTGTGCTGTAATATGTTTTTTGATTATTACATTCATAGGGATGGGTGAGTTAAAATAAGTCACGAATAAAAATGACTTTTCCACCCAAAAGAATATGACAATCAGCAGTATAATAAGGATTGTGTTTTTCTATTAAGACAGACTACTGCTGCAAAGATAATTTTCTAGGCCAAAACTTAAAATGCATTATCCTACATCTGCATTTCCTCAGTGTCTCTGTCTTTCTGGTCATATCAGACTCAAGGCTGTTCTGCATTGCCAAGTCTCCATGTGGTAGACCTGGTTGTAGAAGTTCCTGTTCAATCCTGCACAGATACCCTTTTCACCAACAGCTTGTGCACCAACCAGGGTATTAAGATCTACACCTCCTTAGACCAGAGTTCAATGCCGCAAAGCATTGGGCAGTCATCTGGTTTAATACACTGACATGTCTTGCACCAGGAGCTTGTCTGATCCTCTACCTTCTGTTGCAGCCCTGTGCCAGTCGTCGTCTCTGAGGTGGAAAAGGGCAGACCAAGGATTTACAAATAAAAAAAAACCTAAACCACATTATTTGTTGTGATATTTTTATTTTTTTGATTCACAAATCCAGTTCACAGGGTGGCTACAAAAGCAGAATTGCCAGAAGGACTAGTATTCTCTAGGGGCAGAAAGGCTTAGCAAAGGCCCACAGAACCTGAACCCCTTACCAAATGCTTTGGAACATCAAACCACAGCCTTGGTGGTGCTAATCTGGCTGTCTTTGCAGCCACACTCCTAGATCTAGTAAATATTTCTCTCTCTACTCCTAGGAAAAAAAAAATTAAACTCACAAAAACTATTTCTTTAAGCAAATGAATTTCAGAGGTGTGGGTCACATGTTCACACAAAGATTTTAACTGGCAGAGCTGAGAACAAAAACTTCCCCTGGGGTGTGGGAATAACCATTTAGAAAGAAGAAAAATTAAAACGAAAAGGAACAGGAAACCCTTATTTAGACAGAAGAACAGCCTAAGTCATTTTCCTTTGTTTTCAAGATCTTCCATACCTTGGTATCGTTCTCTGCATAGCGTGCCTCATTTAATACTGACAGGCTAGTACAGCTCCCTCCTGCTCTTGAGGGCAGCCTCTTTGGTCAACTAGTTACATTTTTAACACAAGAATTTGTGTATTTTTCCTATGTTGTCCTATAGTTTGAGCTCTCACCCTCGTGATCCTCATTCAGAACTCTCTTTAAAATTGTCAATGACTTACCAATAAAAAAAAGCTGACAACAATTACACTGCTGACATGCCAAGCCCAGAATTACAGTGCTGGCTATTGCTGTCTCATTGTGCCTGCGGCCCCCATCTGTGTCTCTAGTTGTTTATATTAGAATTTAATCTTACATTACTTTGGGCAAACCCAACTTTTTATTCTGTTTCTATAACACTGAATGTAACAGGGTTCCCATCTATGAGCCAGTCTCTTGGCTAACCATCTAATAATAGTAATTCAAATAAATAGGCGACATTTATGTGATAATAATAATTACGATGGTGATAATGACGTCAGGAATTCATATTTGATGAAGAAAACTAACCATTTCTTTCTCTAGCTACTAATATTTTCCTCACTCCCACTCTACCCCCTTCACCAGCATGCTGAAAATAGTATAGCAACAATTGTCACAGTGTAATTTCACAGGCACCAAAAATGCAGGAGTAATTACAAAGATTGGCAGGAACAGGAAGTAATCTATCACAGAGTTTTCAAATAAATTAGCAAGTAGTTGGTTTTTCAAGAGTGCTGGGTGCTAAATACTTTGAATATCTTGCCACTTTATTTAGGAATCTGATGGGAATGAGAGTTTCTGAAAACTTGTCTTATCACCAAAGGCAAAAATTGTCTTCATATGACTGATTTAGAATTTATTGCAAGGAGGAATTTCAGTCATCTGCATTGATGTGTTTGTGCTGTTAGAAACAACCTTAAAATAACTTTGCATGGGCAATGTAAATTCATTGCTAATACTTACAATTCCATGCTTCTGTAGCAGGTCAATATCCTGGAAAAAGGATTCCTAAAAAGAAAACAGCAGAAAAAAACAAAAACAGATTTTGCTCTTTCTTGTAATTATATCTATCTCACTATATGACTGTTTTAAATTTGTAAACATTTCAATGATTTTCCCTATTCATACAGAGCTTGTTGGACTACCCAAATAAGCAAAGCCATAGTGAGCCAAGAAGGCCTACACATTTCCTATCACCTTCTTCATAAAGTGGATCTTCACAGGCACGCAGTCTTCTGCTGTGCTAATAGAACTTGTGTTATGATCATCATCTTGATCTTTTTCTGCCACAGTTCCTCAGTCTTTTCAGGCTGATGACCATTCCTTGGAAGCATAAAATTAATTGATAGTCCCCTTGCATTTAATATAGAAGTGTAAAATATAAAGAAATAATGTTAATCCTGTTAAAAACTCTGCATAGCTTTTGAAAGGTTAAAGGTACTTGAAGAGCAAGGCTGTACCGGGACCAGGAGAATGAGATTTTCTTGGTATGAGACTGGATTATTTCAAGTGCACTGAGCTCCCTGATGGTCTTTAGGGACCTCCTGTCTCTCTATGGATTTCATAACATCATCAAAATATCTTCAAACAACATTTGCTGCTAATATTTGTCAATCAACCATAAATTTACCTCATCGTCCTGGTATCCTGGTTCTTCTTGGACTACTTGATCCTCGAAGGCCTTCATCATGGAAAAGCAGGCTATAAAGTATTGATCACTACTGGGAAATGCAAACAAATATAGTATTGAGGTGGCAATAAATGAATAAATAATTGTGAAAGAATTTTTAAGAAGTCCTTGAGCTATGGAAACTTCTCAGTTCATCATATATGGATTTAAACTCAGATTCTGCTTCCAACTCTTTGTTACCTGGCCGACCAGACCAAAAGGATAAAATACACTGCATTACTCTCAGATGAAGCAGTTTGACTAGAAAGGGCTTAACAGGTGATAGGAAAAAGAGATCTCACTGTCATGTGAGAATCTTGGGTCAGAGATGAGTTTGGAGGTGGGAACATTTTAAATGATTTAACATTAGTGGAATTATTTCTGGTAAGAAAGTTAAGTTTGTATTTTTATGACAGAAGTCAGCATAGTTGCAGACAGAATGGGTAACAGAAAGACTATGCAACCTTTCAGCTCCTCCATCTTTATGAGACAGAGGGCTCACAAAACAGTGCTGTTGAGAAGGTTACAACTCCTTAGTCATGTATCTTTAGAATAAACTATGAAGCTGTATTTGTTTTTGAGTTCTTGCTGGGGTTCAGAATATTTAATAAATACTGAAGACATGGAAGTAACACCTGTAAGAAGTATGCTTGCATGAAGAGAATAAAACAGGGATATAAAAATATGAGGCTTTTATTATGCAAAACCATATACAGAGCGTTTATTCCATGTTTTTTCATGGTTAACTTGGCATGTCACTGCCTTCTTCATGTGATTTCTATAAGCAAGGCCAAGAATCAGAAAAGGCAGTTACTGATTGAATGATAAAAGCAAAATATGACTTTCTTTAATTTTATGAATGCAAGAAAAATGAATACAAAGTAGTTCCTTAGAAATGTGATCTTACAACCTGCCTCATAATTTTTGTGGTTTTGTAAATAGGTAGGTTGCTTCTGTCTTACTTATGAGCTTGTTTTCACTGTTCTAGCTATGGCTGATCAAAAATTTTGTAAACTACCTCATCAGATGTGTGTGTATGTTTGCTTGCTCATCCTTGTTAATAAAATCCATGAAAGGTGAGACAAGTTTATTATGAAACTACAAGATGGGCTACATCTAACAGAGGATAGGGTAATTTATACTAAATGTCTGCAAATAGCTTTTTTCAGCTCCTAAATGGATACTTAAAGTCTGACTAATTTGCTTGCAAGAATCTTGTGCATTCAGACGCTGGGAGAAGTGAGAAAGAAAATGTAATTTTAGAATGATCTTACTTGGGTTTGAAGTGAAAATATGATAGAGTCGCTTCTGTTAGTATTCAATGGAAATATTCCTATAAAATCAGTGTTTCTGATAGTGTCAGGATATATTTCATTTCTGTTTCAGAACCCTGACAATTATGGAATGAGAAAATCATGCCTTCACATTATGCCTAATATCATTCAGGAAAATAATTACAGTAAAACATTAAAAAAAAATACTTGAAGAGATTTTGAAAACCTCTTAGCTTCAAATACTGAAGGAAGAAGAAGTAATGCAAAAGGCATTACATCCGTATTACAATCCCCTTCTCCATTAAAAATATCCTCTTGAAACACACATAATCCTGCACTACAAACACAGCTGAGCAGTTGATGGGATCGTTCTCCTGCTCCCCATCCTCGGGCAACTGGCATCTTACAGCAGAAGAAAGAGGCAGACCCAGACCTGTGTCCTCCTGCAGGCTACGAAGGGAAATGGAGGAATTATACCACACCCTGCTAAAATCTTTAGGTATGAACAAAATGCGCCCGTCAAGCAGAGGGTCCTCCCGTAGCTGGTGTGTTCGTGCACCAAAGACGCAGAAGATTCCAATCACCAGTGCCTGCAACAAAGCACATAAAAGGGTGAAAGTCTGAGACAACACAGAGAATCCATCCGCTTTGGTGAGGAAACACAAACACTTCTGTTCCACCTTGGGTGCCCCAACCCTCCTGTTACCACCTAGGGAGCTGTTCGTTAGGATACATTATGAATGTTCGTTAGGGAAGATTTAGATTAGAGCTTAAGAAGAAATTCCTCCCTGTGAGGGTGGTGAGGCGCTGGCACAGGTTGCCCAGAGAAGCTGTGGCTGCCCCATCCCTGGCAGTGTTCAAGGCCAGGTTGGACACAGGGGCTTGGAGCAACCTGCTCTAGTGGAAGGTGTCCCTGCCCGTGGCAGGGGGTTGGAACTGTATGAGCTTTAAGGTCCCTTCCAACCCAAACCAGTCTGGGATTCTGTGATACGTGAGACCTGCCCTCCTTTCAACAGACACACTGTAGTTGCGACTGGAGCCCGGCAGCAGCACATACCGTTGGGCCTGCTGCTTTTGAACTGACAGAACCTGGCAGCTGATGTGACAGGAGCAGGGTCCGGGCCGCTGCACTGGGATCAGGAGGTGATCTGACCTCCCCCGAGGCACACCACGGCAGACTTTCACATCTATTGACTCAGAAGAAAATAAATGATTAATCAGATATCAACACGCAGATTTGGCTTTCCCTTGCCAGCTGCCTCTTCAGGGGATGTAGATTTCCCTTCCCAAAGGGTGAGGCACCAGAATTACAACCATTGACACACAGCTCGTCCCCGGGAACCTCGGAGGGCGCGAGGCTGCGAGTGGTTACAGTACCCGGGACCTGAGCTCCCCAAGCCCGCGCGGGCTGCGGCTCCCGGCCCCCTTCTTCCTCCGGAGCGCACAGGCCCGGCGGCTTTCCCGCCGGAGGGGAGGGGCGGGGCCATGGGGGCTGAGGGGGCAGCCCGCCCGCCAAAACGAGCCGCCTGCCTCGGGGACAGCCGTGAGGGGGGAGCGCAGGCTCCTGACGCCCCGTCCTTACTCACCCCCGCCAGCCGAAATGCAGTTTAATTATTGCCTTCAATCACTTTATCTCTTAAAATTTATCAGCTAGCATATTTACAGGCTTTAAGGAATATTGTACCACCCTCGTTTTACAGCTGGCAAAGACAGGCGTGATGAAAAACACGGAGTGGCATTGCTTTGGAGGGCATTCAGTTCAATGCAGCTCAGCCTTATTTTTTTTAGGGTGCCACACACACATTTTCCTAAACAAGGCACGAGGCGCTTTTTTTTTTTTTTATCAGATGGCCAAAACCTGTCAGAAAGCTGGAAGAGAAGTGACTTGCCTGAAGTCACAGGACAAGAAAATGAGGCTGAGTCATACACATGACTTAATCTGCCATTTTAGATGGATGGGAAAGGTGCTTTTTAGCAAGACTTCTTGCTTTTCCTGCAAGACTTCTGCAGGCTTCTTGGAGGCAGCGTTTGGAAGGCATCCTTTTTAGCTCTCCTCTGATAGCACAGTGGGTACAGGACTGCATGTGAAGGAGGTGCCAGAGGACTCCAGTGAGCAGGAGGAGTTGTTGACAGCCCCTCAGGGTCACTGCCTGGGAAGGCGAGAAGGTTTCACATGGCAGAAGGGATAGGAACAGCATCCCAGCCTCTTTCAAAGTGCATGTGAAAACCTTCCCCTCCTCTGCCTGTGAGAGGTTAAGAGCGTTCATGGGTGTCATCAGTGCTGGCCAAGTGGGGAAACCAACCAACAAAACCCATGGCCCCTAGCCACCATCAGCACACCACACGAGTGCTCTCAGGGTCCCCATTTGAGACATCGAGTGATATACGTAAGTACCTGAAGTCTTATTCTGGGTGCCCAAGGCTTTGTCTTTGTTCCCAGAGGAACTGGCTGGCACTGCTTTTGCAAACTGCATTATTCTGCAAGAGTTATTCCAGATGAGCACTTAGGCAGGCAGCCCTTTAAAGATGAATTCCTTCACAAAGTATGCTTTTGTTCCAGAACAGAATGCACACACAGAGAGTGATCCTCCTAGTGCTGCTGAACAGCTCTGCAGCAGCTAATGCCTCTGTAAACAACCTACCCTTCATTATCCTTCCAGTTTGTAAAATAGTTCTAAGCAAGGTCAGTGAATGCAGAGAAGCTGAAGATCATTACCCACTCCAAAAAGCTACTTTGGGCAATAAATTACATTCTATATCTTCAAAATTTTCTGTGATCATTAATGTGAAATACGAGCTCACTCCTCTAATTGAGATAACAGGGTTTTATTGAGGGACAGGGTCAATAAAGCAAAAGCAACAGCGCTGGGTGCATGACCATAGCCAGAGGCGCGCTGATTATTGTTTGTTACAGGTTTATATACTTTCACTATTGCATTAGTTACATACATGTTCATAATTCCCGCGTATAGGCAGGGAATATTATAACTAGCTTCAGAAATTTATTATCATAAGTCTCCTCCTCTTGGCATCTGTGCACTGCTCTCCGGTGATTGTGGGCCAGGGTCTTGAGGATGAAGTAAGCAGTCTTCCTCATGCGGGCAGGGGTCTTCAGGATGAAGTAAGCAGTCTTCCTCACGGTGCACTTTTCACCTTTGGCGCAGTTGGATGCCCCGGTAATCACAAAACTGGCTGAAACCAGCCATATCTGTAATTTTTCTGATAGCTGGCAAAGATTTTGAACAGTGTGACCTTCCTACAAAATTTATTGCAGGATGGGCAGACAAGGAGTATCCAAAGCTAGCAGATGTTTGGGAGGCACTGTCTCTAAACCAACTGATAAGTAGAAGGATGGTGTGAAATAACTCATTCATGTTTAATGGGGCCACTAAATCCCGTTATCTCACCACAGACTTAAAACACACACATTGTTCTTTATCTTCGATCTAAGTTAAGCTAAAGGTACTTTAGAAGGACGGTGTGAAATAATTCATTCATGTTTACTGGGGCTACTAAATTCCACAGACTTACAAAACATACATGGTTCTTTATCTTCGACCCAGGTTAAGCTAAAAGTGCTTTAACCTTAGGTTTTCCAGGCACTAGCTTTGCTTATATCAAGCCCCCCCCCCCCTTTTTTTTTTTATTTAACCTTACAAATTCTTTTGCTATGTGACTCCATTTTGCTCAAGAGTTCTGGCCATTTTCTACTTGTTGTCTAATCTTGTGTCTTTAGCGAGCTTTGTTTCTGTTACTGCGAACTCATACAGTTATATCCACATAGCAACACCTATGATTTGCAAAAGCCAATACATTTATGTGTTTATCACATTAATTCTTCATTTGGCTTCCAGCTGGTGTTGTGCCCTCACCCCATATACCCCATCACATCACACACCAGCCACGTGATTCAAGGCATCCCCAAGACTGCTCCTTCCCTCTTACAGGTTCTGCTGCTGACAAGTGCACCTCCATCTGCAGGCAATAGATGCACCACTGTGATCTTCTCTCACTTGAGATCTTATACCAGTTCAGACAAGACCCAAGCCAAACCATTGCCACAAATACACTAAATATACAACTGATTTTTTATTCCTCACAAATCATTTTAATCCATGGTTGCAGTAGGGAAATCATATGGGGTTTTTGGGTTGGCTAGTTTTCATTCAGATATATTTGTCTTAAATGGACCAGAGTAAAATACACATTCTAATGCCTTCTCTGAACTTTCAAGTTGGCAGTTTGCCTGTTCTTGACCAGGACAGAATAATCTGATATTTGGCCTTCCAGAATACAACCAATGAAGATTCCACCTCAGACATGAGTGTACATTTATGTCTGAATTGTTTTAGAAGAACTGTGCCTATTGGTTTCCACATTTCACTTACAGTTGGTCCCAGACTAAAACTGTAACACACCTGAAATCTCCCCAGAACTGCAGAATGCTTCCGGGCAAAGATGCATCCGTTTCTTCATATTCTTCAGCTCTCCCTTCTCTAACAGCAATTGTTTATTTGTTTTCCCTGTGAAGTTAAAAATGCATTTGGGAGAGAATGGGGGGGTATGGAGAGAGAGAGAGAAAGAATGCTGAATATTTCCAAGGCAATCCAAGTATTAACATGGTAAAACCTTTCATATGTCTCCTACAGCAAAGGAATATACAGAGTAAAAGTCCAGCACCACTTTGAATGTTAGCTATTATATCCCCAAAATTACCAAAATCCACACATCATGATAGCCTCTGCTTCGCTACTCTCTCAGAATTACCTACTGCCTCATAATTTAGCTATTCAGAATTTAGCTACTCACATTGGAATTAACAATCGTGTTTCTAAAACAAAATCTGTGAAAAACCTTT
Source organism: Psittacus erithacus (assembly GCA_009867235.2). Classification (NCBI taxonomy): domain Eukaryota; kingdom Metazoa; phylum Chordata; class Aves; order Psittaciformes; family Psittacidae; genus Psittacus; species Psittacus erithacus. The sequence continues at coordinate 83,788 of WYDI02028547.1, forward strand.
CTGCGAGGAAGTGCCAGGAAAACAGATTCCACCTCAGTCAGTCTCAGGAGAAGATCCTGCTGCTTTAATGCACCTCGTGGAATTTATTCTAACTCGCTCCACACATCACAGCTCACTCCTCTTTCTCCATGCCTTCTCTGAAGCTCTTCTGAAAATCCCTGATAGCTAATGGGTTATATGTCTAGAAAAAGAAAATACCAGAACCTAATTCAGGTTATCAGAACTCAGTAAGATGAGTCTACACAATTTTTTCTGCACTTAAGGAATTCTTGCTTATCTTTCTGCCACTTCTGGTCCAAATCCCTCATTTATCTGCCGTGTCTCTGGTACACTTCCTTGAATGCTGTGTCCATGTTGTGAATAGGCATAAACTCTGTCTGTGTATGCTGGGGTAGATTCTTAAGTTTTACATAAAGGAAACAACCTTGCCTACGTTTTCCTTCTCTTTGAGCAGAACTAAGACGAACCGCAAAAGCTGTATGCATACAGTAGGTCTCAAGATAAGACTGACAAAATATCATCCCAGCCAAGCTTCATCATTCAGACTTGAGTAACAAGAGGGCTCTGTTGTTCAAATGGAATTACTGGAAGGAATAGAAATACTACTATGAGACTGAGTGATGTCTCTGACCCAGTCTTGAGATCCTTAGGCAAAGCCTTGACAAAATACTCAATACTACACTTTTGGGAATGATCCTGCATTAAAAAGACAGATTTTGCTTTTTTTTTTACCTTGAGTTAATCTTTAAGAACACGTTACAGGATTGGAGATTTCCCTTCTGGGTATCAAGATGTCCTGGCCAGACCATGGTTCAGCATTGCAGCCCTAGAGGAAACTATGGATAAGAGTGCTGTGATCATTGGTATTAAAGAGGTGCCAGGTCACAGGTCTCCAGTCACATCTGCAACAGTTTGGATGTGACTGGAGAAGATGCCAAAGATACCTTATTAATACCAAAACACTGACTGCCTAGAGAATTCAGGCATGGGTATTTTTTCTAATTGAAAAACAAAGAATCTGTAACGTCAACTATACAAATGCAGTGAGTGATAGCAGTCCATGCAACATGAGCTTCACTTTCTTTGTGATCATTTTAATAGGTGATTGTGAAATAAGTAATTCTTTAGATAAAATACAGGATAGCATGGTTAAAAAAAACCCAAATAAACAAAAAACAACTAACCAAACAAGCAAAAAAACCAACCAAACAAACCAAGAAAACCTCACAGAATGTAATAAACGAGGCCACTTCCAAGCTTTGCAAAACTGAAATCCAGTCAGAGGCTTTTTCGAGACACACATCAGCATATCATATGAGGAGTCTATAAAAAGACAAAGGAGATAAGAAAAGTGGTCCTGTTTGAGAATGCATGAGGAATATTTCATTTAAGGTAAAAAAGCAAACTCCTGATAGAGAACAATAGGATGGAAAGGGACATGAGGAGATTATCTAGCGCAAAGCAGAATCAGCTAAACTGGTGGATGTTTGTTTGCCTGGAGGAGGCTGTGGATTGTTTTTTATCAAAGGTTTCTGAGAAAGAACCAGCCAGTTTCAGTGCTCGACTATCCTTGCCATTACCCTCGTTTTCCACCATTCACTAGATAATGCAATTTTGTTTATAAAAAGAGGCAATATGCTTTGAGCTAACTTCTGGTTTTAAAAGGTCAGATAACCGAGACTAATTCTTGCATTCTTGTGCTTTCTACTTCAAAAGACGAAAAATTCCAATTCTAAAAAAATTGCTCAAACCTGATGGGTTATCTGGTAGTGTGCACAGCTTGCTGTTATCTGCTTATGGCTTTTGGGGCTAAAACACTGTAACCATATAGCCCTGCAGCACAGTATTGCCATTCATGGTAATTTGCCATAAGCTTTGTGCCAAATTTGCAAAGCCTCAGGATTGAGACTTGTCAGGCTTACTTTGTTTGAACTTCTCTCAACCCTTCTATACCTTTTACTTTGTTAGCTGTGACAGCAGTTTCCATGATTGACCAGGTTTATGGCTAACTTGTTTTACTTCAGTTTTTCTGTGTGTGGTACAGCCATCATTCTACATAAATAGCAGCAACAAACAGTTATTCTACATAGAATGAGAGATTTACAACTAGCACAAAGATACAGTGTGGAGATGTATGGGCCTGGTGCAGTAGCAGAGGCCTTGAGATGTAGGGACACAAGATGTGCAGAGTAGTACAGATACGTGAAGATAACAGGCAAGGCACAGGCTTGGCACCAGAGACCTACTGGCTATAAACAATTCACTGGCGATCAGACAGAGAAATGCTGACCTGCAGCTGCATGAAAAACAGTTTTAGGGGTAACAAAGATAACAAAACCATAGTAACTAATATAGGTAATAGGCACCACATACCATAAAATCAGATGTAGTGTGGCACTGCAGACCAATAGCAAACATATAAACATGACCACAAGTGGATACTAGAGCAAGGAAGGAGAACCCATCAACATGGAGATCATATTCTCTCACCAGAGGCCTCCATATGCTGACAACTCTACATATCACACATACACACGTGCTAGAATGAAACCACCAACATTGTGACTCACAGGAGCAGTGTAAGGGTGACTGAAATACAAGGAAAAGGGGTAGAAGCCAAGAAGCATTTGTGTTACCATTCTACAGAAGTACTCTCACTTCATTATTAATCTTTCTGCAAGATACATCTGGATCAATAATCATTAGACACTGAAGATTTCAGTTATACCAGCAATACATTCTTAGCTTTAATTATACACAAGGTGCGCTTCCTCTGTCCATAAACAAGCTTTTGAGTGTAGCAGCGTGCCACTGACTAGTGGCTGACTTACCTTCTTAATTTCATTGGCAGCTGATAAATTAGAATAAACTCAAGGATTGCCTGAGCTAACATGCAGACCAGTAGCAAAATGGACATAGATTAAGTGCATAACCTGGTTGTAGCTAAGATTCAGTCCTTTAAAAACTTATCACTGAGTACAGTTCTAACCTATGCTAACTGATATTAAAAAAAAAAAAAATCTGTTTTAAAGCAGTTTTTCAATTTTTAACAAAATAATTCTTCCTACTTGGGAGGCTGGTGCTCTGACCTTCCACAATTTATGAATCTCTGCACAAAAATCTCTATTGCAAGAAATGAAGTGCAGTTGGATAAATACGTTACTCTGAATCATGAAATACATACTTTGGGAGGTACAGGTCTTTTTAAACTGGGAAAGCTTTCTAAATAGCTGTTGCAAATTCCAGAATAAGTGCTCTTGACTAACTCCACATGTATAGATTTTTGTTCTGAAATAAGTGCACCTTGTTCTACTTCAGCTTTATCAACTTTATCATAAACAGGAATAACAGACTACTGATGAAATAAGACTGCCCACACATGTGGCAAAGTGGGAGTAGTAACTGCAGTTACATATATCTTTATCCGTTTGAATGGACCTCCAAGGTCAGATAAAAGTAAGATAAAGAAAGGAATAGTAAAATTTATTTGCTATGAAACTGTTGTCAGTCTTCAAAGTCCATGACAGTAGCACTGCCAAGCTTGTATTTGAATTAAAGTTCAGCCACAGGCCTCGTTAAAGTCCGTGGGTGAATTATCTTCATTTCACTAAGCAAACCAGAAGAACTGACTAAATATTCCTCTGATCACAGATGAAATAGGAAGCCATCACTCAAGGGAATGAAGTGCTTCATACAGCCAGACAGGCACTACATTACTAGGGCTGAACCGACTCCAGGGCACTGCCAGGCTCCCATGCTCCCTCTAACTGTCTCCTATTGCAGCTTTCAGAGGTAACCAGAGCTTTGGTTTGAGCCAGCAGGGCATTATGTTCTCCCTTTTCTAAGTGGCTTTGCATTTCCTCTTATTTGTATTCACTCCGGTGCTCATCTTAAGTGTAAAAAAGAAAAGATGGGATCAGACAGATGTGGGATGGGGAAGAGAGACAGAGAAAGACTGTCTCAGCAATGTGTTAGATCAGTTTTGCCGTTTGGTAGACCCTCAACATTTCTGTAGACAAAAAGACTTCTCTAGGACTGAATGCAAATATAGGAGGTAGAATTTGCTGGGCAGCAGCTCTACACGTTGGTGCACGAGACAGGAAAAGAGAGAAGCAACAAAGGGATAATTGCTTTAGGAGGAAGCTGAGGCAGAAAATTTAATTTAACCACAATAACTCATCAGAAAGGGAGTTTAAACAAGAAAATTGCTCATGGATGCATTTGCCATGCTGCAGAACACAGGACGTTGTGTGTATTCTTCACACCAAAGAAATTCTGACTCCTAATACAAACAAGCTGGAAGTACTGCAAATATTTTCTTAGCTGTTGTGGCCAAAAGAGCCAATGCTTCTCTAATTTACTCACACGCCAGCATTGCAAATTAATCTGAAAAAGACACAGAGCAAAGCAGCTTTATCCACAGAATACAGGAGAGCAGAGTTTTCAGAGTTACAGCTAAAAAAACATAATTCATGGAATGTTTTTTCTTTTCTGCCCCCCCAATACATTCCAGCTCCCAGAAGCTGAGTGCTTCTGTTGCCAAGTAGGCTGAATAATGACGCTGAGTACACTGCTCTGTTTTGTGCTCAGGACAGCATTTTCTTTGGCATGCTTCAGAAAGAAGAATGTATTTAAAGTGAAGCTAACAGAAAATTCTTATTTCCCAGCTCACAGCGGAATTCACTGGTCACATCAAAGATGGCATTTTAAAAGAAAAACATTTTTAAATTCACACTTGGAAGAGGTTCAGCACTGGGATTTGAGACATTTCTTCATTAAAATAAAAAAAGCCCCACTGCAAATTCTGAAGAGCCTCTGCTTGGAAAAAATAATCATTTTCACAGTTATGAGTTTGGAAAAGTTAAGACTTTCTAGCTCAGGCTCTTGGTTGGTAGTAGCTTTTCTTTTAAACCAGCCATGCTGCAGAATTAAACATGTTCTTCTTTTGGCCAGTTTTCTACTCTTGGCTTTGCCTTCTGCTTCTGCAAGTGAGTTTGTATGTAAACCACAGAAAAAAAACCCAGTCTTGCTCCATTTCTAGTCCATATGTTTGCCAGGCTAGTGGCCAGAAGAGACCATAAGCAGTTTGTTTTTCAAACCCTGAAACTTTGATAGGCATTGAGTGCATGGTCACAGTTATTTTTAGTTCAGAATAATATTTAGAGCTCTCAGGAGTTGCAATTAGCTTTAAAATACTGTATTTCTTTCATTTTGCAACACATAAGAGAAATTTACAGTAGTGGTTCAGCGAATATATATTTTTTTCAGCCTTGCATCTTTAAACTTCAGAGCTTCAGTAGCCTGATTATTCTTGGTTTATCCCTTGTTGCCTTTTCCTTGGATTATCATGGTTTCTTTACCAGCCTTCCTGGAAGCATGTCTATTTCTTAAACATTTTATCTGTCCCTATCTGAAGAAAGCTTTTCATCTCTCCTCCTCATGTTTTTGCTGAATTGATGATCATAAATGACATGTAGGTGTCTCTGAGACTCAGTGCAGGTGCACAGCTCACACTCAGCTCAATATACCCTAGTACTTCCTATTGCAGTCTTTCTGTTTCGCCTGTCCTCACTGCTATTTTCCAGCTGGACTATTGAGGCAGCTCTTCCTGCTTTAATGGCCAGGCAAGCTGTGACAGAGGAGTAGGTCAGAGTTTCTGAGACCAAATTTCAGACGTGATCTCTGTGCTTAGGGCAATGAGTAGCACACAAGTAGGAAATCACATGATGCTCAAATCTTTGATTTCAAAATAGTTTTCAGTATTGAATTGCAGCCATGAGATGTTCCTAACTATCCAGCTACTCTTCTCCACCCTCAACTATCACAGTGCTAATGCAGCAAAAGCAAACTGCAGATAAGAAACTGATGAGAATAACAATGATCTTTCATCCCAGGCATTTGTAAGAAACAACTGAGTGGCCTCGAAGGAACTCTTTCTAAAATCATCTGCCAGTTAGCTCAGGAGTCTAAACTGTCTGGGTGGAGGATTCATCTGGGTGTTGCTTCAGGAGGGATTCAAATACATTTGATAGGGAAAAGGCAGGGAAGGAAATTCTAGACAGAGCTAGAACAAGTATGCAGTAGATGGGTTGTGATTCGGAGAATCACTTGTCTCTAGCATTACATTAATGTTCCTAAAAGCAACTGCTGAAGGAAGTGCACAATGCTACAGATTTCAGAACTGTCATCATTGCAAAACTAAAAATATATCCAAAGCACTATGGTTTGGAGGCTGTACTTGTCAATAGCTTAACACAACAGAAGCTTCAACTCTCTTAGATGACCTGCTTCCAGAGAAAGGAGTAAAGTCTTCTCACTCATGCTTCTTGGGAAGACAAAAAGTTTTAATGGGGCACAGGGAAGGGACCTTACTGGCTTAGGGACAGAACATGTACAGAAAAACTGACAAAATAGCAATGCTAAAACATGCAACGCCATCCCCTTTCCATGCTTCCTTTACAAACGAGCAACTGCCCTTAAGAATCTTTCCTGTCTTGCAGGGCATATGTGGATGCCAACAAGATCATCTCTGTCAGCAGGAGAGAGAAAAATTCACTCAAGCTATCAAATCATCTCCCATCCTTCTTCAAACACCACATCACCTCTCTAGGATGAGGTGCTATTTTTAGTCTTCTAGTTTTAAGCATATGTTAAGACTGCTTCCAAACACTTCCCTTCTCTTTTTCAAGCTTTGCATCTTGGGTGTGGAGGTCTGAAATGTTAACTGTTAGCAGTTCGGATTCCCCTCGCCCAGCACATGTCAGTGAATCCAATACCTAAGGAAGTATTTGCACTAATTAGGCATGCACAAGAGAAAACAAACATAAGCAGCTTTGATGGGTTCCAGCTGCCCAGGACTGGCAAACATATACACATGTATGTATATATGTACACATACTCTCATGCTTCTTATATGGGTGCCCTGGTTTCAGCTGGGATAGAGTTATTTTTCTTCCTAATGGCTGTACAGTGCTGTGTTTTTGCTTTAGTCTGAGAACAATGTTGATTATACACTGATGTTTTAGTTGTTGCTAAGCAGCGCTTACCCTGGTCAAGGACTTTTCAAGGACTCTCACGCTCTGCCAGTGAGGAGGTGCACAAGAAGCTGGGAAGGAGTACAGACAGGACAGCTGACCTGAACTAGCCACAGGGGTATTCCATACCATAGAGCAGCATGCTCAGTATAGAAACTGGGGGAGTTGTCCAGGAGGGACCTATCACTGCTTGGGACTGGCCTGTGTATTGGTCAGCAGGTAGTGAGCAGTTGTATTGTGCATCGCGTGTGTTTTCTGAGCTTTCATTTCTCTGTTTTTGCTGTTCCTTGTTATAATTATTGTTATTGTTGGTATTATTTTTATTATAATTCTATTTTAGTTTTTTTCAATTACTAAACTGTTCTTATCTCAACCCACAGGTTTTACCTTCTTCCAGTTCTCCTCCCCATCCTGCCCTAGAGGGAGAATGAGTGAGCGGCTGCGTGGTACTTAGTTCCTGGCTGGGTTTAAACCATGACAATGGAGTGCACATATTATATCATAGCAAAGGCCTTCAGAATGACAAGCCTGCAAAGTCTTAGTAAAATAACCTTTTACCTTTTCTTCCCCATTCTGTACTTGGAAAAGTCACTGTTGTATATTTTACCTGTTTGGACTTGGAAAACTTTACTTTTTTGATGAGGTTGGTACTTGCTAGAAGCTTGTCCATGTCTCAGTTCCTTCAAGAAAAACAAAAGGCAGAAAAACTTCAAGCAATGTACAGTGTTGGTAGGATTAATGCCTTAATTCTCATGTTTTCTCTTTCAAAAGTCTAGCCCATCCACAAATGAGACATAACTGTTTCCAGGGCAAAATACAGCAGCAGCCACTAGTGCCAGCAGCACCACATTGCAGTCGTGGGAAAAGGAAAAAAAAACATCCTTTCCTGCTGAAATGGCAGCAGAAATTTTGGGGTCATAGAATGCAATTATAGGCTTGCAAAATAGCTGTGACTCCAGGGTAATGTCCTTATCTAGCAAAAAGTAACTGAGGGAACTGTTCCATAAACCGCCCAGCCAAGTCAGCTGTCTCCTACAGAAGCAAGTTTGGAAGATTTCTTCCCTAAAGATTTATTGACTTGATAAATTGCTTTAACAAAATTAATAAAGCACAACATACTTGTGTGTTTCAATGTGCAGTTTCAACTTAGTGAAATACATTTCCCCCTTGCTGCTCCACAGTGACAAAGCACTGCTCAGGGGGATTTTTCTAACACTGTAATGGCAGGATGCTGGCTGTGGTGAGAGAAACTGATAGGCTGGCAGCATGGCAGTATCACTTCGATGATATTTAAATACCATACCAATACAAGCCAGAAGGGACAGGAATTCCACAGAACAGAAGTGATCTGGAGCCTGGCAGGATTGCTCTAATAGCATATATTAAAAGAAAAAAATACATCAAACTTGATTTAGCTCAGTCAAGAGAAACAGAAGTTGTTGCTTTCACTTGTTAATGGACATGTTACAGCACAAACTTTCACTACAAAAATATGTAGAAATCAGCAAGATGCAAGCTGACTAAATTGTGTGTTATTTTGAGAGAAGTCCTCTGCAATGTGAGTAAATATGAAATAAAACGCTTGATATACCTAATTTCAGATTTAAAGAGAATAACTTGCTCTTCTCCTAGCTTGTCTTCCAGGATCTAAGTTTTAGTGGAACAGGCAGACCTTATGATTGATCACCAATTTCTTTTCCCCCTCTTCAACATACAATACCAGAAAAATCACAGAGTGCTTAACAATACACACATTGTTCTTCAATTTAAGAGCAATATGATTCAATTTATTCCCAAAGCATTTGTAGAGAAATCATAGAATCATAAATGATAGAATAGTTAGGGTTGGAAAGGACCTTAAGATCATCCAGTTCCAACCCCCCTAACATGGGCAGGGACACCTCACACTTAACCATGTCACCCAAGGCTCTCTCCAACCTGGCCTTGAACACCGCCAGAGATGGAGCATTCACAACTTCCTTGGGCAACCCATTCCAGTGCCTCACCAC
>WYDI02028548.1:0-18954 GCA_009867235.2 Psittacus erithacus
CAGCTTCCAGTGCCTAAAGGAGCACCTAGAAGAAATCTAGAGAGGGGCTTTTTATAAGGGCATGTAGCGACAGGACAAGGGGGAATGGATTTAAACTGACACTTTCTAATCTAAGCAGAGACTTAGACTGGATATTAGGCAGAAATTCCTCACTATGTGGGTGGTCAGGCCCCAGCACAGAGTGCCCAGAGAAGCTGTGGCTGCCCCATTGTTCAAGGCAGTGCTCAAGGCCAAGTTGAAGGGGGCTTTGAGGTCTAGTGGAAGTTGTCCGCACACATGGCAGGGGGTTGGAACTGGATGAGCTTTAAGGTCCTTTCCAATCCAAACCATTCTGTGATACTATGATTCTACAATGTCTTTTCTGCTGGCATGCCTCTAATCATATTATGTAGGAAAGTCTCTGTAACAAAGATCACAATCTGGTGGTCTGTTCTTTCTAAGCTGTTGAACTGTTGATCACTTCACTACACTGACTACCTTTAAGTTAGAGGAAAACCATCCTGGATTTACATTGAATGAGTCAGCCAATTTGAGTAAAAGATCTGTGAAAAGAGGTACTGCTTTTGGGACCCAACATTGTGACTCTTGCAACTGGTGACAACTCTGCTTTAACAGATCTTACATTTATGTGTAAAACCAAATTATGTCAGAATATGATTATGAGTAGAACTGGAATCAAGCATGACAAACTGTACTTTCGCAAACATTTTCTTCGCCTTACTTTTCATTTAAGAATGGAATAAAACACACAGTCCCTTGGCTGAGTTAAGCAACTGACCAGCCTAAGGAAACCACCCAAATTCTGCAAACAGAGAAGGCTCTACTCTACAGTGTACACAGTAAACACAATGGAATTTACCTGCCTCTTGGAGGCTGCAGTGACATTTGAAGAGTTAACAGCATGCATCTCAGGCTTCAGGCAAATGAGACTTCCACCACACTACAGCATATTGGTCAGACATGTGCCCCCTGCCCTTCCTTAAAACTACAGAGACATGACATTTTCACTTGAACAAGCAAGCTGTCCATAGAAAATAACACCATGACAACTGTCTGTTGAAGCTGCCTCCCTGGGTGTGAGATCCTTACCGCCTGTGCATACATCATCACTTAACAAAACAAATGTGTTTCAGAAGCTGGTGGGCTTTTAGCACAACTTTGAAAGTACTTTCTTTGTACAGCTCACTATGAATGGCCCTCAGGTAGGTGTTATTTAAAATGCTGGTGACATCAAGATAGAAAGAAAGGACATAGTTACTGTTGAAGCCATTCATAGTAAAAGAATGGAATATGAAAATTCAGCTTAACTGTTATCATCTAGGACTCATGCGGTTCTCTTTCCTTTCTTTCCTTTCCTTTCTTCTTTTCTCTCCTAGTTCTTTTCCATCAGCAGGATGTTATTCACTCCTTCAGAATAGTGAAGGGTCTGAACCTGGGAAAGTGCACAAGAATTTAACTTCAACACTAAGGGAACAGTCCCACTGAAAGCCATAAAAGTACTTATTACACAATCATGAGTTCTACTGAAATACATTTCCTTCAGAATGATAGTTCGTTCCCTGATCATTTCACTCATCAAAGCAATGTTACACACAGCTTTAAAATGAACATTTAAATAAACAGAAATAAAGATTTTGCATTGCTGTGTTTGAAACTGCGAAACTTTGACCAACATTGGGATAGAAGAGAAATAAAACAGTGTATTGTGGGCATAAAATTTCGAGTCTGGCCCTTTAACAAATTTTGTTTATCCTTTTTACTTACAGTAGATACAGCGCACAGCTTTCATTGTGAAATTAAATTCACAATGTTTCATGCAACATGATTATTCCTTTGCCACCAACTAATTATCTAAAAAACAAAACAGAACAATAAAATATAGGAATTATTGCAGAACACTCATGGCAGCTGCTTGCAATTTTTCACATTTCATTTTATTTAAGCAATTTTCATCACTCAGCATTTTTTAAGTTATTGAGTTTGTTGAGTTCTTTTTTTTAGTTTTGCTCTGTTTTAGAACATTTTTATATTTATATACATAACTGTGTGTATGAAAATAGGTATACATACACGTATCACACATACACACTTTTCATCTGAGATGCTGGAACTGAACATAGAGTAGTGACTGAATATTTTTTAAAGAAAACTATCCTGTAAAAATATATTTCAATGAGACTACAAAAATTTAATATTCTGGAACAGTAACGAATATTGTAGGAAGGAGATGATAAATAACACATGCAAATATTGATATACCATAGTTACTTAATTCCTGCCTAATTACTGAAAAGATTTATAGGATCATGGAATTGTAGAGATAAACCTTATGGTTTCCTTGGCAAAAGTTCAGCTGAGTAGTTTAAGAGAGAAATTACTTACGGACAACCAGATTCCTGACTTCACTGGCATCAGATGTAAATTCTGATCTCCAGAGAATCGTCCAAAGAAATGAACAGTTCCAGGAATAATAGTAGACACAATCAAGGGAATTACCTCTGTATTTGAAGTTACATGTATATCCAAGTGTCTTGTTAAATGTGGCCTTCAAAACCAGACACAGGAAAATATATTTGTATGCAAACTGTGCTTCCTGCTTAAAGTTGCTAATCATGGTCATTTTTGTTGTAATTGTATGTTTCCCCCTGTGGAAAGATGCTACTGTGGTGTACTGAATAAGCTGCATAACCAATTTTGTGTCGTCTTAACAACAGGCTTACCATTCATTAAACATAGTAAGACTAGTCCAAAGAGAGATAACAAGCCAGCTGTCTCAGTAGCTTCCAAATACCTTGCCATCACCCAAAATAAATTTTGTCGTACTCTTGGCCATCTTAATGACCATGGCCTCAGCTCTTTTAGATTTACATCAATAAGGCAAGTGTAAAATGAATGTCATGTCAATATGATGCATCATCTGACCAAAATGGGAGCAGACTGACACTATTTTGCAGAGGACCTAATGATAAAAACTGCAAAGACCACAACTGGATCATAGCTGATGGCAGGTGAGAGTCTCAGTCCTTTAACAGCTGCCAGGATCTAACAAGGATACCTTTGATCATCTCGGCAGAACTGGTTAAAGGTGGATTCCAAATGCATTTTGTCATTTGAACTTTAGCACTGCATTTGCAAAAAAATCAACCAGTGCCTACAAAGAAAAAAGAAGCATTTACAAATATAGAACTCCATGCAGTGATTTGCTAACAGCCACATCATTATTTACTTCTTGCAAGGCACTCCAAAAATAGCTTGCTCCATTCTTTAGGCCCCCCTAACTAGAGTAATCTGCAGTACAGTCACTATTCCAAACATCTGTTATTTTTTCTCTTTTTCTTCTTTCCTGTATACAAAGCTGCACTTGGTGGATTTCAGCTGCTATCCAGTTATTTGGCAAAAGGATGTGAGAATCCAGCTTCTTATGGGCTTTCAGTATGTGTGGGATAGAGGTAGCACAGCAGTTCCCTCCTTTTTCTGAGACTGCTGCCGCAGCAGCTCCAACAACAAAAATGCACAGTCGGCGGTTTCTTTATTTTCATCTTTGTAGCGCTTTTGGCACCGAATTCTGGAACGGATAAATTAAAATGTTGTCTGCCTCATCCCTCAGAAACATTTGATTGCAACTTAGACTGTAGCATTTTCCTTGAAAAGCCTTAAAAAATGTTATATTTTTGAGCTGGATCCTCATTTTGGTGTAATCAATTTAAATATGCAACACATAGAATGCATTCTTTAAGGTCTAAGGGAAAAGCTATGTAGCAAGGTAGTTCAGCTGATGACATATGACAGATACACGTGCATTCCATACAGGAATATGCAACAAAGGGCTTTATTTCAGGTTGCATTTCCTTTTCATAAAATCATCTAAGAAAGCCCAGGAAACATTTTATATCAAGTCTCAGAATTTTTCTATCTTTTTTTTTTTTTTTTTCAGTGAAAAGCCCTTTGCTGTGCTTCTGCATTCGTACACCACACTGCACAGCAAAACCATGTCAGATAGACAGATGGTCCTGGAGAATTAAGTTTTCTGGGTATAGAAATTATATGTAATAAAAAGTAGTCCTTGTTTATCAGTGCTGCAATATTGACAAGAAGACACCACTTCCAAACTTATAATTCTCTTTAGAAATACTCTGCAGGCCATTGTCTTTTGAAATCAGACCTTTGAAACTTTGATCTGGATCAGTTATGAGTCTGGCAGCTCCTTTTCAAAGGGCGTAGATACTTCACCATTAAACCCTGGTCAAAGACAATCACAATGCTTAAATAATTAGTTCAGAGAGTATCAGAGCTAATAAATATCTGCTTCCAGCTTTTCTTCTTTCTTTCTCTCTCACCTTCACCCTGTGAATTCTCTGATGTCTAATAAAGCATCTGAAGGTTTCACTATTGGGAGTATGACAACAACGTCTTTTCAAGCTGCATGTTTTTCCAGCATAAACTGCATTGTAGAAGCATATGACAGAATGCCTTTGAAACTTTCATTTTTCTGTTAAATTTGGATGAAATCCATCAGTTGTACAAAAAGGTATTACTGATGGACAGACAGGGAATGCCAGCACACATACCTGATAGACAGACACAGAAAACATGATTACATGATTATTCAGTTCAGAAAATGAACATATTTATATTCCAAATGTGATTAAACCAGCTGCAGACATATACATAGCTAATGTATATGGCTGAATCATTTAAAAAAAAAAGTTATTTTTGAGAAACACTGAGTTTAGGAGGAGAAAAATGATGCTCTCCTTGTCCCATTTTCTCTCCACTGACTATAAAGAGGGCTAAGGAAGTCTTATTCAGCTGCTGATTCTCCACTGTGTTTACTCAGATGGATAGTCTTTCAGTCTCCTTGACCTATCCCATCCAGCAATACCTGCGTATTGAGAAAAAGCACCTTTACTTTCCAAGATATTATGCCTCTGATGTTTCAGTTAATCTTATTCTCAGATACATCACAGCAAAATAGAGTAGGCAGAAGGTAATTTTTTTTCCTGTATGTTTGCTTTCTACATACAGCAAAATGCAACTCATGAATCAGTCCAAAGAAATATATTGCAGACTCACCAAGGTAATAAATACCCCTTACTTTCAAATGAAATAAAACAAGAAAGGATAGTATCTTACTCAGTCATTTTAGAGTCTTTTGTGTGATCTGAGGCTCCCCCTGTTTTTTAACAGACTTTTTATTGTTATTCCATTCCTTCCTACACAGATTGTTATGCCACATTTCTTTCTTTGTGCTCTCTCCTGAGCACCTTCTTTGAGAATGTGAAATGATGTGAGGAGGCTCTATCTGCACTGGGCTTTTTCTTGTTTTCTCTTTCCTTCTCCCATTGCAAAACACTCACTTTCTGTTGAATATCTGCCATGCTATGCATGTATGCATGTGAAGAACAATGAGTTTAAAAAGGTTGCTATGAACTTGGAAATAATAGATTAAAATCATGGATAAACCACAGGATAAAGATAGAAGGGATGATTATGTTGTCTATATAAAGTTTCTGTTTATCACAGGCTATTTAACATGACTGAGTTGCTTTTACGTTATTTAAAATACCATCCATTTGTCAGAAACGTATCTGTCCAAAGGTGTCTAGGGACTGAGAAACAATGAAGATGCACTGGAATTTTTCTATTTAAACATCCTCATCTTTTGATAAGAGATAAATGAGTAAGTAAAAGAGACACCTTGTCTATAATTGCAATTTACCTCCCTTCATTTTTCAGTCACGTTTATGCTCCAGTTTTTGTCAATATCCGAAAAAAGTATACAAACCACTCCCTCCTTTTGCTTCCAGTTGTAGTATGACAGTGATATAAGATAATGACCAAGCTTCTTGGGCTGAAAAGTGAGCATTCTCTTAGCAGGCCAAGATCAGTAAGACTAAGTATCTCACTTTCAAACTTGCCTTGATATTCTGTAGGAAGCCAGTAAAATATCACATAAACTAGGACTGAGGTGTTCAAGAAGCTCACAATACTAAGAAGTCATAACTGGTTTCCTGAAGTCTGACAGTTTCATATTCTTACAGCTATAGCCCATGTAGAAAGTAATGAATTTAGGTATGAGTAATAAGTCTGAGCTATCTTCCACCAAATACAAGCTGAGTCATCTGATCAGCCTTAAATGGTTCAAAGCATTTTGTGGAGATTTGATTACATGAGAACATTGTATTCTGGGCTTTACTTCACAAACTACAAGAAATTTGATCACTTGCTGGGAATGAGCATCTCCAGTTATAAAAGATTCTACTGAAGCTTCAGACTCACTTGAATAGTCTTTTCTCTTCCATTAAGCAATATTAAGCTTAGACTCATTCGTCTCAGCTCAAACCTCAGATATCTTTCAAACTTTAAGGCAAGAAATGCACCGTTAACAGTACAATCTGCCAAAAGCACAGTTACAAAATGGTTCCTAGCTGGCATGGTGGGTCTTACCGGTGAGGCACCATGTCAAGTGGAAAAAATCTTCAGTGCTTGTACTGGTGTCTGCAGGGTCAGAATAGAGGCCTCTATACCACAATCTTCCACACTAAGAAGGTCCTCGGGTCATCTTTTATGCAGGCAAGGGAACAAGAGGTCAGCAGCTTCCCCAGATGGAGGAAAAGAGGGATCAAACCTAGCAAAGCAAAGTCCATTTTCAATTGTCTTGGACTCTCATATAAAAAGAGGATTTCAACCACTGTTGTAAAATATGCATGATACAGTATTTGTATGTTAAGTATCCAAGTGCATCTTCCTATGAAAACTAGAACCATAGGAAGCCCTTCTCTTACAAGATGAATATAAATACTAACCAGCTCAAAATTAAGACACTCCATTTCCCTGGTAGCATCATCACCTACTAAGAACTATTAGTGAGTAATTCTGAAAGTAATGTGTGCATGTATATGTATGTGTGGGTGTGCACACTGCAATACTGAATTTTGTCCTGACCCCACAGGTGATCATCCAGACCCTGAAGTACGACGTCTGGTGACCTTTCCAACACATTTTCAGCTTCTGCAATGGCAAAACTGTTATTACTGGCCATAAAATTACTCAGACCTCTTCTAAAATCCTGATATTGCAGTTGCCTTTAGTGACCTCGTCTGACAGTGAATTATTCAGGTTGACTATCAGCTACATTAAAAAAAAAAAGCAAAGAAAACAAACGAACATTTGCTTTTATTGGTTTAAAATTTACTGCCTTTTAATTTCAGAGAGAGAAGAGTAGGGAGCCACACTTGCTCTCCCTAACTGGCATCAAAAGTGGGTAAATGAATCAAAGTAAAACCTCATGAAATAAAGCAGTTTAACTGTGGTTATATATTGGTACATACTGATTCTGAAACATTCTCACTTTCCTTTCTGTATAACTTTTCTTCCTTCCACTTTAGGCAAAGACTTGATGGGCTACAAGCGCCATCACTTTCTGGTTGTAAAACTAAGGTGTAGTAGGGATAGATGATGCCCACATCTCCCAGTAAGATTTAGAGGCTTCACCTGAGTCTGGAAAATCTCTGGCCCACGGAGGGACCATCCACACTGTCAGGACTCTGAGGGCCTTAATGTCCCTACCCATAGCCCAGGACCCCATTTTGAGGGCTATCAGCTCGTGCCTCAGCAAGACTGTTGGATGTTGGTCTCCACAGCCCTACCCAGCCCTGAAATGGGTCCCACCAAGCCAGGTCCACCCACAGGCCAACATCCCAGCCTGGCATCGTCCCAGCCCTGTTCCCAGGGCGGTTCTTGGCTCCCTGGTCAGGGCATCACAATGCCCCATGGCTGCCAGGCCCCCAAGGGGATTACCCATGGCCCATGTCCCCCAGGATATCATTAGCTCATATGGTACGATGTCACACACCATCCATGTGTTTCTGTTGCAATTAAAACCACAAAATAGCTACACTGAAACTTCAGGCTTCACCACAAATCTAAATATGGTGGGTAACATCTTAACCCTATATAAGGTTTATAACTTTAGAGAACTGCAGATACTACCGCAAACCTGGGAAAGATGGGGAGGAGAATTGAAAGAATGCGACTCCCACGGGTTGAGATAAGAACAGTGCAGTAACAAAGGTATAACACAAACCACTGCTGCTACCACCAATAACAATAATGACAAGGGAAAGAACAAGGGAAGAGAATACAACCGCTCACCACTCAGCCTGACCAAGCAGTGATCTAACCCTGGGTAACTCACCATTTGCATTCTGAACATGACGTGCTGTGGTATGGAATACCTCTTTGGCTAGTTTGGATCAGGTGTCCTGTCTCTGCTTCCTCCTGGCTTCCCCTCCTCCCTGGCAGAGCATGAGACTCAGAAAGTCCTTGGTCAGGGTAAACATTACTGAGCAGCAACTAAAAACATCGGTGTTATCAGTGCTGTTCCCAGGCCGAAAGTCAAAAGCACAGCACTGCACCAGCTACTAAGAAGGAGAAAAAAAATGACTGCTACTGCTGAACCCAGGACAGGGTATCATCGTCATCACGCATTTTTTGCAAGGAATCATTAGAATAAATTATTTTTTAAATGGCTTTAAACTGATAGAGGGGAGATTAAGATTAGACAGTAAGAAAAAATTCTTCCCTCTGAAGGTGGTGAGGCACAGGCACAGGATGCCCAGAGAACCTGTGGTTGCCCCATCCATGGAAGCGGTCAAGGCCAGGTTGAACAGGGCTTGGAGCAACCTGCTCTAGCGTGAGGTGTCTCTGCCAGTGGCAGGGGGTTGGAACGGGAGGTCCCTTCCAATTTAAACCAGGCTGGGATTCTGTGATTCTATGATTTTGTAATTCTTCTTAACACTTACACTCTTCTTTTAGACATTTCACCTGTGTGGAAGTAAGTACGGTAACTGCAGTATAAGTAACTCCTCTGAACTGCTCTAGTGATGCCTCTGCATGCACTGAGTACCTGTGCAGCATGTGTCCTCCAACTCTGAACCATCCTGGTTTGTTGGTCTAGCAGAATATACTCTGTACTGTTTATGCTCCAGTATTCCAGAACATTGATAAAACATAAGACAATTTCCTAAATATCTTCTCAGTCATGGCTGCAGTGCAGATATGCTGTCCATTCTTGGAAGAGAAAAGGTGACAGGGGAACTGGCAGGTGAGAACCTGCTATATGACTTCAGGCTGAGAGACTTCAGAGAGGTGAGATCCCTCTTCCAATCAAGCAGTAAACCTGGAAACAATTTTTGTTCCTTAGGAATTACTACAAAGAGACTTTCTGAGTGACACCAGAAAGACCCCATAGAGTATGCTTTAATCCAGGAACCCACCTAAAAGCAGTTTCTGAACTGGTAAGATCAAAGTAAAGAATTTCTTCCCTTGCAGAGGATGATTTTTTCTCAGTTGTATTCTCTGATGTGTTTGAACGATAGTATTGCTTAGCGTATTTATTTCAGTACCTATGGATCTGTTACTCCTAGAGAAGTTTCAACCTAAAGATCTAGTTGATGCAGATCTTGTCCTGTGCATCATTGTACAAGTTCATTCCTAAGAAAAAGCAAGCAGACTAACAAAATTCCAAACTTTCCAAAAAATACGGAGTTCAGATCTTCAAACTTCCATGGCTGCAGTTCTGTCCATAAATCAAATTTTATAACAAATCATGAAAGCAGATGGGAACACAGTGAAGAGTTAGTAGTATCAAAGTACCTGTTACTTAGTCTGATTAAATGTCTGTGCTAATGGAACCTCCAGAACTACCTCATGAAATATGAGTCCAAAGCATGCAATTATTTTACTGAGTTTATCTTCTGGATTATTCTATTTTATAATCTACAGTTGTCTTCTTCTGATAAAGTAATATATTACTAATCTACTGGCAGAATGATTGAATCTGAAGAATGAATAGTTGTTGCCTGTTTCCTTTTTTCACAAAGAAAAATACAGTATCTTTTTAAATCACTTAAAATTCCATTAAAAATAATATAAAATCCAAAGTAGCTTTTATTTATAGCATTTGGTGAGAGAAAGTTGAGGAGACATTAGGACCTCTATTCCTGGATTTGCTGACACATGAGTGTTAAAAATCACTTATTAGAGAAATTATCTTCACAAAATCAAGAAAAGTAATGGAGGAAAAAGCTGCAAGTTGTTTTATATGCTTAGAAAAAACTGAGATCAAGCAATAAAAATAAGTTAAAACCTGCAAAAGTTTCCAGCCATTTCTAGTAAAATAAGCATTGCTAAATTGAAACCAATCCACAACTCTGATAGTTCATTGAAACTTTAAAAGACATTTTCTCTCTTTCACTCCCTCTTTTTCTTTCTCTTTCTTCCTTTTTAAAAATCAGTTTAGAACACAGGGCATCATTTACTGCCCAGTGGAAAAGTCTTTTTTACTCCAGAGGGAGCTGGAAAGGTGATAGATGCCCCTGTACTTTGGTTCATCCATCTGTAGAATAACACAAGACCTTCCTCTTGAGAGTGCTGATGTCTGAAAAATACTTTAGGTTTCCCAGGTGAAAAGTGCAATTCATGTGCAGAGTATTATTATAATCTTTTTTTCTCCCAACACAAGCATTTCATAAACTTGCATTGTTGTCAGAATAGTTCTGAAATATTTTACCCTCAGGTTCATCTTTCTAGCTACAGAGTAGAGCTCTCAGTAGTTTATTCTCAGTCAGTCTATCTATGCACACACCATCTTTTTGAAGTGCTGCTGACATACAAATTCACAGAATATCTATAATGTTCTTATTAAAGAGACAAATTAGTTATTTTACTTAAACAAACAACAGAAGTATTACCCACCGGAATGCCCAGGCGCTCTCCATAAATAATACTGAGTGCTGATGAGATGCGTTTCAATGCATTTTATTTCACATTTTACCTTAGTGGGTAACTTAGCCTGTGTTGGACTGACTTAACTGCTCAAGTGCCAGAATCCTGACAGTTCCCAGGAATGTTCCAATACTCCAACACTTAGGGACACAGGATTTTCTTTGTCAGGAAATCTTAAATTCTGATCCAAGCCTGTCAATGTATACTAGATTTTTTCTAGTGACTACATTGAAACTAGTGCTTTTACAGAGATATGTGTCCTGAACAGTATCAAAGCAATGAATAAATATAAGATGGAAATGGGAGACAAATTTTGAGGGTCATCTGCTTTGTATCATATCAAAGCTGTAAAGTGATATCAAAGTAATGAAATCTTCATGGAAGCTTCACAAGGTAAGAGACATTCTTCAGCGGCGCTGTGATAAAGTAGGCTTCACCAGGCTTCAGCTGGAGTGTCGAATATGCTTTCAGGCATCCAACTGCTCCTTGAAAGTTTGGACTCTTTAATGTCTCCACAGACTCATAAGGAGAAGACCTTACTTACCTTTGCCAACAGGTCATCAGCATCAGGAGCCAAGTCCACCACTAGACCATGTCTGTGAGCACCTCAGCTGCCGATACAGATCAATCAAAGGACAAAGAAAACTAAAAAGGAGCTATTACTTAATTTCAGCACAGATCATGCTAAGATTTCCATTCTCTGCAAAAAGATACTTCATAAGAGGGATTAAATCAACACCTCAACAGACTGAAATCACACTGAGTCTATTAAAATGAGTCATCAGACAAGATCTGAATGAGGTCTTTCTACATTTGTTATAAAGACAGTGAGCAAATATTATTCATTGCACCTATTTACATATTGCAGGACGTTCATTTCTTTTAGAGAGAAAGAATCCCCCCTCCCAAAAGTAAAACTGAAAGGGACTCAGTGTCAAAGTCAGATATATCTCTCCTCATTCTCCATTATTAGCAAGATATATCTCCCCAAATTTTAGTGTCTAAGGACAGCTACATCTGTGTCTAAGCACCTAAATGTCTTTGTGAGATACTTAGGCCGGCATTCAACTAGCCACCCAGGCATTTAAAGTGACATTTGGTGGAATTTCAGTTCCTACATTAAGGAAACAAAGTTAGAAAGGGAACACTTAACTTGCTTAGACACCTGAGACATCCTATCTACTGAAGGTTTCAGAAGGAAGATTTCCAGGTAATTAGGGTTATTTTAGGAAATTCTCAGCATCATCTCTGCCTTCACTGAACCAAGTGCTTAGATACTTATTTCCTATTAATGGAAATTTATCACTGAAATTGCTTAGAGCATCCTGACATGCAAAGTTTGCTCAGGCTTTGGCTAAGTCTTTTCCAGCTACAATAGCTGTGCTGTCTGTTATATGATATATAACTGTATATTACATGATGACAATGAAATAATAATCTAAACTGTGTCCCAGAGGTGAACCAGGGTTGATGAAAAGGTATTTTAAATGGTAATTACTTCACCACAAAACACAAGCCTAGTACCAGGGTTATGCTGAAGAATCTGTAATCCACCTCTCCTACGTAGTGAAGTTGGTGTGAAGCTGGATGGGAAAGACGAACAGATACTGTGAACCTGTGGTTCTAGCTGTGCAAACAGAAAAGTCTGCCAGTATTTGGAAATGTCATAAGAAGAGATAGGTCTAGACCCTGGATGATACCTAAGTTTGTCCTTGTTTACATCTATCAATTTCTCAATTAAGTGAAAATTTTCTGAGTCCTTCTGGAAGTGCTCCCCTTCTTAGATGAACTCCATGTCTGCTAATTCAGACTTCCTTCTAAACCCTTAAACCATGCATGCACAAGTACAGAGCAACTCATCCGGAGGAGAAGGAAACACTTCTTTCAGATCTAGTTTGGGCTTCTGATATGAAGGTCTTGGAAGAACATCTTTCCTAAGGCTAAGGAATCCAGATCTCTTACCTGTCCATGCTATACCATCTATACTATCATAAGGGAAATGCTGCTATTTGAAAGACACATTCTGAATATGAACAGCTTCAAATTCACTGACTTCAAGCAAATTTTAGTTTAGACTTTTTTTTTTTTTTTTTTTCCAATTTAAAGATGAAAGAAAATACTGATAGTTTGGGATTTTTTCAAAAAATACACTTTATCCTTTATCTCTAAATCTCTAGAGGCTAGCTGATGTTGTCTTCTGTCACTAAGATTTAGTCACTGAGAGTTGTGGGATTTTTTTCCTCTCCTCAAGTATAAATGATATTCTGCTTACCAGTAATTTCCTTAAAAAGACAACTACTTTCGATCTAAAAATAGTAGCTGTGATTTTTAACAAATGTGATGATTTTTAATAAATTCTATTTAATAATGACTTTGAATGACATTGGAGATAGAAAAGATAATCAGAAGATATTTAATGTAGGAAAAATATTTGCCCTAATAATATTTTCGCTGTTGTTTGAATTGCTTTTTCCTAAAATACTTCTCATATTTGTGATTTCAAGTTAGATCAGTGCAGCTACTGAGATAGGCATGCTTGTTGTCTTTTGTTTCCTTTTGCAACTGAAATGTTTGTAGCTACTCCTCTGAATTCAATGGGGAATAGCAGGGCTATGTGAGTATGGACACCTACGATGGTTACAAAAAAGCAGTTACTGCCAGGGGTACAAAATCTGTTTCCTCACTTAATCTAGTGATAGGAAAAATGAATCTTGACCCTAAACCCTCACTGAAATGCAAGGAAAAACAAAACAAAACAAGCAACCCAAATAAAACAACATAAAATAAGCATTTGAGAGGCAAAATTATAAGGAATAAGAAGAAAAAACCCTAAGCCCTAAGTACTGGTCTGTTTATCTATCTCCTTCCTTACCTAATCTGACCAAAACTACAGAAACAGAAATGCTCTTTTTGAAGTTTCCAGCTTTTTCAGGTCTTTCTTTTTTGTCTTTTTTTTTTTTTAATTGAACATTTTGAACTCCTCCCACATGAAAGAAGGAAGAGAGGGAAAGATGATGAGCTACAGAGTTGTGAATATGAGTGACTGTAACTACAGCAGGGAAAAAGCATAGCTGCAGTTCAGTATCTGTGTGAGGTATCGGTGCCATTAACCTCCCGAAAACTGCTGCCATATAAGAACTTCAAATTTCTTTAAATTAAATAAGTTTATTACTTTCATTAACTTTCTAACCGACTGAGCCTGTCAGAAAACTGTGAACAAAATAAGTCCTCTTTCATACAGTCCCATAAGAAGAATGAGAATGTAAAATATGAAATATTTCATCACCTGTATGGGTTGGACACTCCACATCTGGAAATACTCCAGTGCATTTTCACTGATATCTATGACCTATGTTATGAATGAATGGAAGACTGCATTCTCTAGAGCTTTATAAATTCAGGATCAAGCATTTTCAAAACACTACGTATTTGAAATCCTGAGATGTCAAAAGACTCTAAATATCTGTCCCAGGAGACCTATTAGTTCTTGTCTTTTCTTTCATCTAAACCAGTCAATATTTGTGCAAAAGAGCTGGAATCAGCTTTTAAATTAGTATAATAACACGAATGTTTTCTTGCCAGTTCATGCCACATAAGTGACATAACAGATAATCCAACATCCTAGTACTGTGATGCCATCAAGTACTGATAATTTTTCCTTACTGCATTTAGTAGTTCTCCAGAAATACTTCTGCAGTATCCTTCAGGGAAACAAATAGTAAAAAAAAGGAGGAAGAAAAGGTGGAAAGAAGGAGAGAGAAAATAAAGGCAGAAAGAAATAATCATTGTAGAACATCCTGGGGGAACAGAGCAAAGTGAAAAAGCCAAAGAAAGAAGTAGCTGAGCTTGTCTTGACTGCATGAAATTTGTCGAAATGCCCCATAGGGAAAGAAAATAATCAGTTTTGGGGGCAATGGAATTTAAATAACTTAAAATTGTGCATATACAATTGGTTTTTTTCTGCTGTTAGAAAAGAAGAAAATCTCTTCAGTTATAACAACCTATTTTTCAGCAAGAATAAAAAAAATACAGTAAGTGGAAAATATCAGCACAAGTTTTGGAGCTAAGACACATTTCAATTACCAAAGTAAAATACAGCTCTTGAAGTATTTTTGTTGACTTTCCCATCAGCACCACCTTCCCCTCCTTTTCAAGTGAAATGTAAAGCTTGGCTTTATTTGCAACTGTCTGTCCTCAGAGAGGGCTGTAACTCCCAGTCACAGCAAATACACATTGCTGTGGGTGAAACCCCATACTCAAGGGTAAGAAAAACCTTAGGCACAACTTTGCCACTCAGAATACAGTAATTAAAGTTGATAACCTTAGGCAGAGGGGAGATAGGGGAAGTTAGTCATAAGAAGTGAGCTTTGAGGGAATGGATTACAGCAGGAAAGCCAGCACACGGGACAAAGGGGTCCATCTGACATCCCTGGAGAAGCAGGGTGGGTTTCTGAGCAAGACTAAGCTGATACCTGGCAAAAATCCTTGAGTGATCCTTTAAACCCAGTCATCCAAAGTGTCAGTTTTCTATCTGTAAAGCTGGATATTAATACACCTTTTAATCCATTTTGATGAACTTACGTGTGCCAAATCACAAGGCAGAAGCTTTTAGCATTTTTCCACTGGAAACCATTGTGCAGACACACGTAGGCAAGCACTCTTTCTAGAGACCTCTAGCTATGAAAACAGAGCTCAAGACAGATAAATAAGCTTGTCATAGATAACCCTGTCTTTCACAGAATCTTGGTTTTCCTGTCATCTTCACAGGCACACTAGGAATGGGTATGCATTGCTCGATTATTATAGAATCATAGAATGGTTTGGGTTGGAAGAGACCTTAAAGATCATGTAGTTCCAAGCCCACAATAACTCTCCTAAATACCTCTGAAAAAAGATAAACTTTCTGTCCCCCTAGATTTTAGTTTGGTTGCTTAATTCGGGAAATTTAGGAACATATATAATCAGGGTGAGGGATGCCCATGCCACAGGTGCCTTCTGAAAGGGCCTATCTTTCCCTTTGACCATCAGGGAAGCCAGAGGCTGCTCATCATTAAATATCTCAATTGGTCCTCCTCACAGGTAGTTTGTAGAGATTACCTACTGCACTGACAGCATCCTTGCTTTCACCCTAGCTTTACATTCCTTCTGTAGCTAACCTGGCACATCCACCCTGTGCAGAGGAGTGGTATGTATGTTCTATCAAACCGACACTCATCATGTGCAGCAGGGAGCTGGGCAGGGGTTATCTTTCATTGAGCTGGTTTTCAAAGAGAAACTCAAATGAGTTACAAATTCATCTCCAGGAGCAGCACGGCTACATTCAAGCAACGGTGTGATGAGGTTTTTGGTACATCTTAAACACGGTGTCGTACAAAGGTGGATGAAGTGGCTGATGTTCACCTGCCCTGGATCAGGGCGCACTTCCCAAGTTGTCGCACACTGCTTAGCAAGCACTAGGGGTTTTTTGCAGTCATATTGTAGGCATGGCCTGAAGCCTTTTGGAAATGTTAACCATCTCTTTTCAAGAAAGCCGGAATATTTATAAAGAATTTATAAAAATTAGATACAAATTAAGCAAAGCTTTATCTTTCATTCAAAGCTAGAATGCCATATCGTAAAACTGTGGCTGGTGGGATCACACATTCGAGCCGCAGCAAAGTTACTTGTGCCAGAGCAACCGCAGGGATCAGTGTTGGAACCACAGCTTTTTCACTACCTTAAATGACTCAGAGCATATTATTTAAACTAAAAATC
Source organism: Psittacus erithacus (assembly GCA_009867235.2). NCBI lineage: Eukaryota > Metazoa > Chordata > Aves > Psittaciformes > Psittacidae > Psittacus > Psittacus erithacus. Next base: position 16,543 of record WYDI02028548.1, read on the forward strand.
TCTGGTGTGCAGATGATGCTAAATTGGGAGGAAAGGTCATCTGTGAGAAACAATACAGTCAGGTAGGGAAGGATTTAGATCATTTAAGTACTTGAGCTAATAGATAGCAAATTCAATGCAGATAAATGCAGAATAATGAGTCTCGGAGAATGTAATAAAAGGACATAATATCTGCTTAATGGGAAGGTACTACAGCATATTGACCTGGAGAGAGATACGAGAGTTATTTTAATAATAAAAAAACCCTTATATTAAAGCCTTCAACTCAATTATTGTTAAGGAAATACAGTGTATTTCATTAGGACCTCACCCAAAGTACTGCATTCAGCACTAATCACTCTACAGTTCAGAAAGCATATTTAGAATTGGTCTAAAAGGGGTGATTTGTAGAGCAATCTAATGAAAGCACATTTCAGAGATATAAGTTTTGAGGACATTACAGAGAAGATTGACTGTATCCTCACCATAAAGTCAGAGACTTTAGAGGTGACTAAGACGTCCAGTACAAGCTTAATGAATACTTGGCAGTAAGAGGTGAACTGTTGAAGAACTCATTACTTTAACCCCTCAATCTTTGCAATTCTATTAAGTTTAGATCTCCTGTCATAGAGGAACAAATTCTCATCTAGATTTACACCACTGCAATTTGAGTGAACTCTCTGGAGCTACGCTTCTTACGGAAGCATGAAGAAGAACAGGATCTGTCCGCCAATTTCTAATAAAAGCCTGATGGAGCCACTGCTCTCTCTTTGTATGCTCTTGGGTCTCGTTCGGCTTTACAGGTTACAGGCTTGTTAGTCAAGGGAACGTCAAGGTCTAGAAAGTCTAACAGAGCACAAGACTTGCCTAAAAAGTCACAGAACTGTTTGTTATGTAAAGAGGGAAATTAAAGGAGACCGTGTACAATCAGGGGGCTTTTCTCTCTCTTTTCTGCTAAAGTCTTACAGAAAATACCTGGCAGAGGGAGTTAGGGTGAATACTGCTCTACTAAATGCCTATTCTTTGCCTTGGCAAAGTCATTGCATTGGATCTGCCAAAATTCCACGAGAAGGCATGTCTTGTGAAGCTAGTTTTGAAGTTGTCAATAGGTGAATCTCTCATTTTTACAATTATTTTTCTTTTATTTTGCAAATTATTATTTTCTCTAAAGTTAATGGGCAGTTAACATAACAAGCCAGCTCCTTGCTGGCTACAAATCTGTGGTTTACAGATGTTGGAACTGTAACCTGGTATTTTTCTCAGTCTCTAGACATAAACTTTTCTTTGGCAGGTCCTCATTTTAATCGGAACACAGTAATGTATGTTCCTGGATAAGTAAGCAGCATTTGGTTCTCTGTAAGCAGAAAACAAGGGTGTTCGGGAATGTTTTTCCTCATTCTGCTAATACATGACACAAAATTCATACTCTGTAACTTCTGAAAAGATAACATTCAGGAGACATTTCAGGTCTAATCATACATTACTTTACCAGTTCCAACATCTTTTTTTTTCTCCTTTTTCAAATGACTTTTAAAAAACCTGGGTTATTCTAACCAGAGGAATTTTCTTTAACAAGAGAGATGGAAACCGCATCTGAACTTTAACTTTTCCTCTTTTCCAAACATAAAAATTGAAGTTTTTCTAACAGTGTGTCATTTCCTTCATGGATTAAGAACCTTTTGGAAAAGATGGCACATGAATACTGAAAATGTTTTTGAGACGATCCAGAAAGACACATAATCTTCTGCCAAGATAATTCTGCTGCAATCTATTTGAAATACATGTAAGGATAGCTATTATATGATTAATACAACTGACTGAAATGTGACTTTAGAACTGAAGATTTAATACATTCTGTCACTTAAAAGGGGTGGGTTAGTTTCTTGATATGTCTGAGTTTTTCTGTAAACTTAGGAGAAAACATGTTGCACCTAAGATGCAGAAAATGTTGATGAGTCAACGCTTTTATTTATTGGTCTTACAGAAATATTGTGTTGATTTGTCTGCTGACATTTCATGATCAGACTATTATCTTCACACAATTACACTACACAGCTTTCACTTCATCATTGATTCAGTGAAATTACAGTAGTCAAAGCCAAAGAATTCAGTGAAGAACTAAATTGTGTTAATTTATATATTTATATACGATTCTGTACAAATAATTGTGTATGGGAAATAATGTAGGAATCAAAGCCCATGTTAACAAAGATGTGGTTCCAGAGTGGGAGCACAAATGGCTGTGTATGTGGATATACAATATTATTGAGCAGCTTCTGCTTGAAATGTTGGTCTTTGAATTCTCCATGCTGGGTCAAGCAGAGAGCGGAAGTAGTATCTTTCATGGCCTGGTTTCACTCCTAGGAGGAGCACTGGGAACAGTAATAGGAAAACCAGGAAGAACACTAGGAGCACTTTGTTCAGGAGGAGAGG
>WYDI02028550.1:0-35000 GCA_009867235.2 Psittacus erithacus
AGGACAAGGGGTAATGGGTTAAAACTTAAACAGAGGAAGTTTAGATTGGATATAAGGAAGAAGTTCTTTACTGTAAGAGTGGTGAGGCACTGGAATGGGTTGCCCAGAGAAGTTGTGAATGCTCCATCCGTGGCTGTGTTCAAGGCCAGGCTGGACAGAGCCTTGGGTGACATGGTTTAGTGGGAGGTGTCACTGCCCATGGCAGGGGGGTTGGAACTGGATAATCTTAAGGTACTTTCCAACCCTAACTATTCTATGATTCTATAAATCTATGACATCTATCTAAAGTCCCAGCTGCAGGGTGGAGAAGAGGAATAAGTGACTTGATTCACAGTGTATTTTCAACTAGAGCAGGATCAGCACCTTGGGTCAGATGAACTTTCTAAATCACACTTCTAAGGACCCTTCACGATGATCCTCCTTAGGCTAATTCTTCCTTTCTCAAGATTATGCTCCAGCAGTGAAACAAACAATTTTAATCTCTTGGGATGCCAAAAGAGATTACAACAAGTCCCATTAATCTTTTCCTTGGCTTAACTGTGAGCCATAGCGGGCTCTGGAGCACTGTGCCAGAGCTGGACTGTTGGCCAGTGCAAGGCTGCTTTGGCCAGAAGGCAGTACCAGCAGCATGTGCTGAAGCAAATCCCAGCAGGCTGGATCCATCCCGTTCTCCCCTGGGCTGCATGATTTGAGTGTCGTGCCATAAAGGAGTTAATTTTCGGAGTATTGCAGCACTGTGCCAGCCTGGGGAGCCAGCAGGGAGCAATACAACCCCAAGCCCATGCAATATTTTGGAAATTCACTCTCATATGCCATATCCCTCAAAAGCCTCCTGAGCTGTCAGTGTTATAGATCACGGGGAGGCTGGCTGTGCCGAGGCACCACCGGGCAGTTACTATAGGTCTTATGAAAGTGTAGAAAACATATCCCAGAAGGTGCTGTGTCAGCTCCATTATTTATACAGCAGCAGAGCTCCGTAGGCAGTGGAAGCACAGCTAATGCAACACAGAGACTGCCGTACCTCTTGGGCTCTTTCAGCATCTTGGCTGTGATCTTTGCTTCACTGAAATCAGGAAGGCAAAGGCATCCTTGGTCTTGGCAATGCCAGGACATGATCCAATTACTCTGATGGGATAATTCAGCACAGCACAGTGCATCATCATCATTAGGTCAGAACTGAATGAGATCCCCCCCCCTCAGAAGAGGAAAGGGATCTGGACCAGGCACCAGGCTGTGCTATAGGAAGCACTAGGGGTATACTTCTGTGACTGGAGCAGGCACAGATGCTAGCACACTCCTGCTAAGTATTTATCCTCACATTTTCTCTAGCAGGCACTCTACCAGGATGTATTTGGACATAGCCTGAACACCTTTACACTAGTCTTTGGGTCAGTCATCCAAAGGTTTAAACTGTCCAGTTGAATGGCATGAAACACTGATTATGTAGCCACCAATTTCCATCCCACTGCCCCAGGAGAAACCCTGATGTCTGATCCTCTGAGTCATGGTGGGAAACAGCAGGTAAAAACAAGCTCAGGAATACTGCCTGCAACAGCAACACAACATCTGCTGCATCAAACCTGCCTCTGGATGCTCCAGCCTGCCGCAGAGCTGACTTACTCCTGCCTTACATCGGTGTGAGAGATGAATCAGGCCCTCAGTGTGCACTGTGAACATATGTCCCAGCAGCTGCTAGCGAGCTGTGCTTGAACCCAGTTGTGCGAGCAGCAGGTTCGGCTGGGTTTCATCAAACCCGGAGTGTCACAGAAGGCATTAATAGGCTGTTTGGTGCGTGTTTGAAAGCACCTAGAGGATAACCGAATCACAAGCGATAAACAACATTGGTTTATAAAGAGCAAGTCATGCCAGACCAACTTGATATGGGGTTTTTTTCTTGGATTAAATTATGAAATTAGTGGATGAAAGGCCTTACAGAAGATGTAACACATTTAGACTTCAGCAAAGCATTTGATATTGATCCTTGCTGCAAAATGCTACTTGAGAAACTAATCCGGACTGTCTTAGATAGGAGCATTAACAACAGTGTAGATTGAGAGGCATCCAGCGGGCTGTAAACAGAAAGGAAATGCTAAGGGACAACACATTGATGTACAGGAGCTGTGTCACAGGGCCGGCGGTTGGCTCAGCTCCACAGAAATATCGGTGCATGGGGGTGATGGGGAGAGGATGATCCAACCACAGATTGACCTGGTGAGGACTTGAGCAGAGACCTTCCAAAAAGACATGGCCATTGCCCATAGACAGTGGTGCCATCACTGCCAAGATGCTGCTCTCTCCTCTCTGGTTTGGAAGCAAACTGATCCTGCCCTAGTGCTGATGTGGAGCTAAGACAGGAGGAGGTCACCAGACCTTTTTTGAAGCAAAGAGCTGCTCACCCTGGTCAGATCTATACAGGACGCCCCACAACCAGCCTCCCTTGGCTTCAGGGCTGCTCTTTCAAATACGTATTTTGAAACGCTGTTTCATTTTATGACAAACTGCTGCTGCTCTTAATGAGGACCATGGGCAGCAAAAAGCCTTGGGAAGATTAGTTGTGAGCACAAGAGGCGGCCGTGCCAGCCAGGGCTGACAGGGGTTGTGACTGGCCCTGGTGGCATGGTAGCTGTCATGTCTCCCTCCAGATGAGGCTGACCTCAAGCCTGGGACCCTGTAGCAGGGAGCGAAATGCTTGTCTGGTTCATGAGCTGTATGAAAGACCCCACTTTGGTTGTCACCAGCAGAAAACCTGATGCTTTTGGAGTCTGACATCCCTCTGATTGTGCAGACAGATCCATGGTCAGAGCTCAAGTTTTGGCATCCCAATGAAGGCACTGGTCTTTCCCATGAGATCCAGTCTTGCCACCCAGGCTTTTATTGAAGGAACAAGTTGCAAAGAGTGTTTTAATCATCCTTTGCAAGGTCTACTGTTCCTGCTCTCTTGTCCCATCATTACTCTCCCTAGAAATGTCCACACAGGCAAAGCCTACCTGGGAAGAGAGTGAACACGTCTGCCACAGGTTTCATAGTTGTGGACCCTCCTGCTCAGCCTCTGATTAGACTCAGGACTCTTGGTGTCTGTACCCTGCTCACCTCCTTTTACCCTGGTCCTCCAGCCTATCTCCACACACAACCCATCCTGCTTCAGCAATGAGTGTCCCAGCCACTGTTGATTTCACCCACAGCAATCCCAGGTGCCAGCAAGTCATGTCTGATCATGCCATTAATCTGATTATGTATTGTGTGGTTTATAAATTCTTTGATTGCTTCACACCTACAGAGATGTTGATAGGCATGTTGCTAAAAAGGGAGGGAAAAAATAATATCAGCTACATCAAATAGATAAATTCCTCAGCAGCCTGATGGAAAAGTGCTTGATCCAGGCACACAAACACTCTTAGCAGGTCAAGCACTCAATCAGCATCCCTTCTCCATGCTGGTAGCCAGAGAGAGGTTTTGCCAAGCTGGCAAAAGTGAGGTGGCATCTTTTGGCACAGGAATGGCCAAGTGGGATGCAGCTGTGAGCTGGCATCACCTGGGTCTCACCAGCCTCTCTTACCTCTGCCTGGAGGAGCCATCCCTACAGGGATGTCCACTGAGGCTTTTCAGCTCCAAAAAATGTCTTTTATTCAACCCAAACTGATGGACAACTTCACTAAACCTCCAGTTCACAACATCCTCCAGCTTCATGGTCCTTCCCAGGCACATGCCAGCTCCTCACCAACCCAAATACCCTCTTTGCACAACTGTTTTGAGTGGCTGTAGGGTTGCAGTACCCATCAGATACCTGTCCATAACACAGCCAAGGGGGCCAGAGTGGCTTCCAGCACTTTCCAGGGTTCACACAGCATGCTTTGATTCCTGCATCTGACAGATGTGCATTTCCCCTCTGCCTCACAGCTCCTCCCAGCTCTGGAGGCATACTCCCCATCACCAGGCCAGGCAGACATTCTCTGATCACTGGAACAGAGGCAGGGGGCAGCATGTAGGGACCAGGGAAGGCCAAATGAGGTTTGCTTCCCTGATAAAGCCTGGGAAGGATTATGGTCTCTTTAAGCCTGTCTCCGCAGCCGCGCCAGCTCCCCGCATGCTGACCCAGTCGTGTGCTGTATTAGAATTGTAGAGTAATAAATGAACAGTGGAGGGGTTTGTAATGATGATTAGGGACTGAAATTGGTTCAGATTTACAGTGTCACTCAGGAGCGGAGGCAGAGGGGGAAGGCATTCTACGCGGCCTAATGGATCCATCAACTCGTTTTGGCTGCTCGGTGGGCCGCGCAGGGTCACCAGGCTTTCCGCTGGCAGCACAAAGCACTTCAATTTTGTTAGGAAATGTATCAATTTAACTGACTTGAGCAGCGCATGACGGGGAGAAAAAAAAACATAAGGGGGGGGTGGGAGAGGAGAAGGGAAGGGCAAAAAAAACCCTAATGAATCTGGACTCAATTTTCCGCCACAGTGCCTCTGCGAACTGTCGGAAACAATGTCTGCGGTCGGGGTGAAGGCAGCGCGGATTCGCTGCCCGCACGCCCGCCGAGCCGGGAACGCGGGCTGCCTCCCGCCAGCCACCGGCCAGGGCTGCCACTCTCCTAACAATGATGTCATTAAAGGTAAATTGGCCTCTATTTCAGCAGGATGATAGTGCTAATTGAGTGGGAAAATATAATATAGGGAGCTGTTGTCTGCAGTTAAAGGGAGGAGGGGGACAGATTAAATGGCCTACAATAGTGGGTGTCAGGCACGGCAGATGTTGCTTTCCGCTGATAACTGCGCTGACATATCTCGAGCTTGTCAAGGCTGAGGTTTTCAGAGAGACTTACAGCAAAAGGCAGCAGATGGCCCTCCTGAATGGGAATGAAGTGCTTAAACAGCCTGGCTGCTGAAGGCAGCTAGTTTGTAAATAGAGGAGTCGGAGGTGTCTTATTGATCCCACTCATTGCCCGCCAGCGCAGAGGACCACTGGGCAGTGGGGAGCCAGAGGGATGGAGGTGCCGGTGGTGGTGACGGGGCCGAGGCTGGCAGATGCTGCTGGATGCCCGGGGTGGTGGGGCTGAGCCCGGCTCAGCGCTGGGGATGTGTCGCCTTCAAAGTCACAGATGTCAAACAGCAGGACAAAAGTCAGGGCGGTGGCCAAATGAGAGGGTGACAGGGCTCAGGCATGGGAGCGCAACACCTCTGTCCTCAATAGCTGCACAATGGGGACCCAGACCTCTGCACCCCAATGCACCCCACCAGCAGAACCCATCCCAAGGCCATCCCATGGCAGGCCCTGTTTGCAACCCTGTGAGGGGAGCACAGATATTTCAAATACAGGAAGATATTTCTTGGAAATGTGTGTGTGTGAGTGCAATGCACCCGCAGCAAGGCACAGTGTGTGAAACCACGCATGGCTCTGAACAGCCAGTGCCTCTGCTGTCTCAAGCCACAAATGGTCCTCAGTGTACAGCAGACCTACTGTGGACTAAGGCTAAGCTCTTGATGAGACAGTTTTGCTTGGCTCTGTGAAGTGGTGCTTCAGCTATACTGGGATGTGCTGGGAAGTGCCCTGAAGCTATACTAAGTTTTTGGAGCATACAATGGGATGCTGTTATGGGTCCATAACCATCACCCTTCTGTATCTGTCCATTGGAAATCTTCAAAAATGAATCTTCCCAAGGCACCCACCAAAACGAAATGGCATATGCGCTTGTCTCACATCCAACTACACACACACAAATCCTCTCCCACCCTCTATGGGAGCATCATTGGCCACAAAGAAGCCTGGGAAATGCGGGGTCAGGAATGTCAGGAATGCCACACACATGGGCATGGTCAGACCCAGTTGCCATCCATGCAAAAGGCAGACCAATCTGTAAGCCTCCAGAAGAAAACCCCCCCAGCCAGGCCATCTTCATGCCGTTTCCCTGTGTGCTAAGCCTTTCCCATTGCCCTGTCTAAATATAAACACGCTCACATGCATGCTGTTATTAAATCTATCCAAACATGTAAGCACGCCTTTCACAAAATCGCACAGAGTCTGGCACAAACACTTATCTGCTTACAAAATGACATAAATTGAGTCTGTATACACAAACACATACACTGACGCAGCTGGGAAAACACATTGCTAATATCCAGACAGACAGAGATTTACCACTGATAAGGTTACAGCCACGCTCCCTCTCCCATGCACCCTCCCAAGCAAAACCTTTCACCCTGGGACTAATCCTGCACTCCTTGAAGTGAAGGGGGCCTGCTCTGGTTATGGGTTCTTGACATTGGAGTGGTTTGGACTGTGTTCTCGCACAAAAACCCAGTGCTAAGTCTGCTGACTTGCATGGAATTAAATTGAGGTTCAATTGTCAATTAGGGATGTGTCATATTCTCAGGCTGCCCAAAGCTGAATGAACCAGCACCAGCGCTGAAACTCCCTACAGAGAGACCTGGCAAAGGATCAGGCCTGGGGACCATCTGGGGACACGTACCAAGGGCTTTGCACAATGCAACAGCCCTCCTGCACAACTGGTCCTGTGGAGGGAAGGGGTGACCCCCAGCCCTATGTGGGCTTCTGCTCTGCCCAGGCATCTGCTGTGCTGCACAGAGCAGGATGTTTCCTCCATGGGAAGGGCACTGGTTTATCCCAATAGGCTCTGCTGCACGGGATCAGGGTGATGCTGTACAGCTCCTCCTTGTTTTTTCCCATTACCTACTACAAGAACAAACAGGGACATTGAACAAATGTCACCAAAGCAAGGCGGTTAACCAGTTTTAAGGCCATTTCTGATTTGAAGACTGTCAACAGTCAGATCCTTTTGAATGTATCAGCAATGTCTTACACAGCCATCCAGTGCTCCTCTCCACAGGTCCAATCTGCCACCCTCAGTTCACACGAGTAGCTGAAAGCAATGAGCTATGTTTCATACAGCACAAAGGGAACATCAGCCATTGGCCAGGCCACTGCTCGACCAGTGGAAGACGGCAGTGAGACCCAAAGCTCTTGCCCTGCAGCCAGGATGGTCTTTCTGGTGTCCCCTCCATCCTCTCCTCTCAAGAACCTCACAACCATTCCTTTGTCTCCCTGTGGTTTCTTCTCCAGCTTTCCACAGACCACATCCTTGCTTTGCTCAGTCTGTTATCTCTTCACAGTCCATTTCTTCCTCCTTTAATGTGTTTTTTGCCTTCCCTTCTGTTGTTTCCAAGTCCCTGTTATTGGCTGCATTAGCAGCCTCCAGCCCTCTCATGTCTTTCTTCTCTGTGTTTCTCAACTGCCTGATCTCACTCAACTGGCCCTTAAAACCCTGTTTCTTTGCTGCTCAGACAGCTTGGTCATCTCCAGCTTTCCCACATCCGCACTTCAGGACACCCATCACCCACAGGCAGTGCAGGCAGACAACCCCAGCTGGATTTTGCCATGGCTTTCCTGGCAGTCAGGGATTTGGCTGCTGTTCCACTCACAAGAAGAGGTTTGTAATTTTGCACAGTAGGTTCGGACACACCATCAAAGCTCAAGCACAAAATCAAACATTGGGTGGACAGATGTTGAGCCAAGACCTTCTGCTTCTCACCCAGCACCCTGATTATTGTAAGATATCTACAAGCCGCTGTAAACTACTGTTATCTGGTATCAAACGCTCTCCTGCATCCAATGCAACATGTTTGCAGCTCTCTCATCTCCACAGAGATGATGTTCTCCTCTCAGTGTCCTCCTGCCAAGTGGAAAATGGCTGGTGCATGCAGGGATGTGCTGGATTTTGATCCGCTTTGAAGCCTCCAAAAGGAAAAAGGTACAGGATGATGAATGCTCTGACCTATCCTCAAATAGCTCAGAAGCCCTCTGAAAGTCCACAGAACCTTCAGACATGTGAGGAAAGCACCTTGGACCTCTCCACCACTTCAGACTCATTGGTCTGAGTTGGCTGCCCCGTACAGGTACCAAGGGACCCTCTGTCCAGAGGACAGGGTGTCACTTGCCCCAGTTACACACACAGTGCATAAAGAAATTCCCTCTGCATTGAGAAAGAAAGCCCTTAACGGGTAGCCCAGCATTTACAGTAATCAAGAATGATTCAATTGACAGGTTTGTGTGGTGTTTGTTAATTTACTTGAGATTCATTCCTGGGAACAGCTGGCTGTATCCCAGCAGGACTGTGACTCTCACTAGCCCACCTGCTGCTAGACAGACGGGCTTTGGGTACGGTTGTAGTTAAAGTTTAGCAGGCAGATATTTCTGGCCATTAAAAATGAAGAAGTTCTTCAAAGACTTATGTGCAGAGAAGGTTTTGGAGGCAAAGATGTTGGCTCTCGGCCGCGTTAAATGGCTTCACTTGGGTTTCCAGTGTGGCCAAGGAGTTGAGGGCTCTTTGTGCCATATGAGCATTGCCAGTTGAATTAACAAACAGGAGATGGTACATAGAGAAGAACTCATGAAAAAGTCACTTAATATTCAATTACAGGGTCTGCTCTAGAAGCTTTTTACAGGAATTTGACTCATAAAGGAATTAGATACCCAGCTCCTCTTGAAATTCCAATAGGAATGAGCATGTACCTCTTTGCTTTGGAAACCTCTGACTAATCAATTTATATAACATTAGTATTTGTCTTCTTTCAAATTGTCTATATTCTTTTCAGATATAATTAGATTTTCCTTCTAGTGCCCATGTGGGCATGAGTCTTTAAAGTGTGTGACAAAAAGATGTATTAAAAAATACATAATTATTTCTCAGTAGGATCTCTCAAAAAGTCATAACGAGGTTTCAGCAGAATGTATTCCCCATTTGCAGAATACAGATCCCTCCCAGAAATTCCAGTGGGTGATGAGATGCTCAGAAAGGACTACTTCACCCTACAGGGCTGCTGGACCCTGCAGCACTGCCAAACCCTTAACAGCTGCCTCCCTCTTGGGAGCCCCATGACTACAGGGTACCTACCACCAGTGATGGGAGAAGTGCTGCATCCCACTGCTGTTGACAGCATCAGTCCTCAGTCCCAGCCCAGAACAAGGGGTCAAATGTCACCAAGCCAGAGCAAAATGCCTGCAATGACTCGGGCAATTCCCTCTGGTGGGCTTGCCTGTCTACACTATTGATTAGCTATTGATTAAGACATCTATTAATCTTTATAAACTATTTATAAATGGAACCTTAACATAAAGTGTGACCTGTGCAATATTGAAATAGAAATTATACTTAATATGGATTTTTAAGTAAGTTAAAGGTGTAAATGAAACACCCATTGCATCCCCTAAGTGTGTATATATCAGGTACGGAACATTTCCATTGAGTTATATACTTTTGGCTTTACTCCAAGTCCTTGCACATCTGATAAAAGGATGTAACAGCTTTGATTAAGGGTCTGCCCAGATCCCTGTTTCCTGTATTTCCCTTGCCCTGGGGTATTCCAGGCTGCTCCTCTCTGATCCCTGCAATTATGAGCTGCCCTGCCTGATACCTCTCATCTTGGTTGTTGGCTAAAGGACCAGTTTGCTCTCATCCTTCAGCAGCACTTCCATGTCTCACATCAAGCTCAGGACCGACAAAGTGGCTGCTGGAGGAGGTGGTGGCAGCACTGGGCTGTAGTCATAAGCTCAAACCAACAGCACTCACTGGCTAAAAATCAAACAAGGAGCTCTCTACTGTGAGATCTCAGCTGACTCCATTTGTTACATGGCACATCCAGGAGGGGTAACCAGCTTGCAATATATTAAACAATTAATCATTTAGATTGCAATGCTTTCAATACTGCAGGCATTTGCCATGAAATGTGTGGCACAGGTACAGGTGCCCCGCAGAGGAATCCTGCCTGCAAACTTGGGGAAACAAGGACAAGAACACAAAGCCAAGCTGGAGGAAGTGTGTCCTCCAGGCTTACAGGGCTTTCCTGATGATCCCACTCCTCCATGCCCTGCATGTTTCCACATACATTGACCCCTAAAAGTACCACTGTGACTGGCATAGATCAGCAGGAACAGCAGTCAAATGTGTTTAACACAGGGATGCTCTCCACAGCCAGAGCCGGGCTGAGCCTGGCCCAGCTCGTTTGTGCTAACAGTGCTGTTCATCACCAGTCTCTCATCTACCAGGTTTGCAGTGAGGACCTTCATGCCTCTTTCTTTGCGTCTATTTCTCCAACAGCTTTTGAAGCTCTTGACATCACTTATTTCACAGCATTTTCATCCTTATTTCCAGCTGAGGGACCAGGTGACATGGCAGAGGTGATACTGCTGTCACATATAGTTGCAACTAAAGGGTTTACAACATTTACATAGCTATTTTTCCTCTCCATTATGGATTACACCTACCCTTTGAGAAACAGGTTCAGTGAAGTAGGAACATGGTAATGGATGAGAAGCCAGTGCTCAGCAGCACATTCCTCCCTGCGTAATGCCATGGCAGCTAGAGGAAAAGGTATCAGGATGGGACCTAGACTGGCTGCACAACCTCAGGCAAATAGCTGAACTACATTTTCGCACCTCCCTTTTCTCACTGAAGAAGGAGGATTTTGGGTAGCACAGGGGAAGCCAAGTGCAGTTGTGAGGATGAATAGGAGATCTTAGGAGGGGAAAAAGACTTCATACCAAGTCAGCTCCCCTCTGTAACATTTTGCTTCAGAAACACCCTGGGCTGCTGGCTGTTTCCAGCCCAAATGGCAGAAGAGGCTCTTATACCTCTGGCCCTGCCAGTGAATTGCAATAGATTTACTGGGTCACGTTAATTTCTGAGTGTTTTTGGAGGGGACCCTACAGCAAAAATACCTTCATCCAAGAGCTGGTTGCACTAAGAAAATAATGAAATCCCAGGAGGAGCAGAGGCTCTTTAAAATGTCCATGGCACAAGGATTTGCCCCACATACTGCTTTCTTATTCATAATGCATCAGGAGCTCCTGCTCCACCAGCAAAACTCCCTGCACATATTTGGGCTCCTGGAGAGCTCACCTCTGTGGTGTCCAACGGGACTCTGCTACTGGACAGTCATGAGAAATCCATCTCTGCAACGGAGATGCTCCAGATTTGCACTCTGCAGACCCAGGAGCAGGATTCGGCCCTGCGATTTCAGCTGGTGTCTCGTGAGCCGTGGGCTGAATAGGAACTGTAATTGGTGCAATTCTACATCTTCAAGGCTATTAGATCCTTGTAGCTCCCCATCATGCTATGTTTGGAGTAAATAGAGAGTGTTTAGCCAAGCTGAGAGATCCTCTAATGGAACAGACAGTTCTTCCTCTCTTCATCTGCTTGTCCCCACAGCTTTGTTATTTAAAGTCAGGTTAAGAAAAAAAAAAGAGAGAAAAAAAAAGCAGAAAAATCAGTAGACAGGTTTGGTTTGGAAGCCGGAGGACAGGAAAAGTTAGAGATATTTATTTGACAGGGTCAAGGTTGCTGCTTTTCTTTTCTCTTTCCCCAGGTCCCATAGGTGTTAGACTGAGAGACATTTAATCGAGGGAGTAGCGGTTTCATATCTATAACAAAAATCAAATAATGCAAGATGATTTACTCCCCCTAGCAACCAGGGAGCTTACCCTTAGCAACCAGCCTAGCCTCAGGCAGCGGTGTAATCAGCTTGAAAATATTTCAATTATTGTGTTGATTTTAGTGGATTTGAGAAGCGCTGTGCGGAGAGACCAGGCACAGTCTGCCCACGACCTGGAGAGGAAGATATTGATTTAAACAGGTGTCAGAAAGGAAAAGTGGAGTAAATTTAAATGCAATAGGAGAACAGCGCATTGAGTGTGGTTCAGTGTGGGGGTGACATTTTGCTCATCGCCTTGAATGAAAGTGACTCAACTGAACTAGAAATTTCACCTTGAAAATCATCTCCCATCTACACAATCAAGAGAAAGGCGCTCGCCATCTCTTTTCCCTGGTCTGGGGGAAGAAGGGAGGGGAGCCAGCACCTGAGCTTCTGAGACAGCTTTGGGGAAAGTAACTGTCAGAGAAATGTGGGATTAGCGTATCCCGCCTGAGGAATTAGCCGAGTGGTGCTGGGGGAGAAGTGGGGCAGATGAGAAGAAGAACATCTCAGAGTATGGGCTGCAGAAACTAGGTAGACTTTGCTACACAGGACAATGCCATTCACAGACTCTTGGCTGCTACTCTTAGAGCAAGGAATCTGGTACCAGCACTGTACTGAGATATCACTGGTAGGGCTAGCAGGAGCAATGGCCCAGCAGGTCTTGGAACTCAGACCATGTTCCCCCTCCTTGTGTACCACAGGCCAAACCCTGTTCTCAGTAGATACACCACAACCCCACAGAGCATCGTATCGGGGTGTCTCTGGTCTCTTTCAGCCTCCACAATGTAGTTTGCCCAGGCTAAGCAGCCCTAACCTAGCACACAAGAGAAACCAAATCCTGGCCTTTAGGAAATTGTCCATTCCCCTCCACCCTTTGCTGCCTGTCACCATGCAGAGAAGATGCTCCTGGCAAAGCCCCAGGTTGCTCCCTCACCCCCTGCTCCTGCGTTTTGTACTAATCACACAGCTCCCCGCTGCAGTAACAGCCTGTGTGAAAGCAGTGACATCTTTGTACACACTGCACCGACGAGCTGTTTTCTGATGCAGCGGAAGCCTGTAGACAGTGTACTGATAATAGGGTTTCATCTGTTCCCGGTGAAGTGACAACTGACATGCCGTGTTCTGATGAGCCTCTTTCCAGTAGGGTGACACCGTGCATTGAGTGTATTAAAACCTCGGTTCTCCGGGCTGCAACAGTCCGCACTCAATACTAGTGATAACCAGAGCAGAGCTGAAACTTGTGTCCAATTCATGGAGAAGCTGCTTTTGGTGTGTTTGCCTCCGACAGTTTGCATACAGGGCACTTGTCACTTCCTCCCTGTGGCAGGCAAGGTGCATTCAGCCCAGGGGTACCCAGTGCAGGGGGTTCATACCAAGCAGAGACAAGCAAGTCATGGCTGCAAGGATCCTATGCCTTGCTCTGGACACGGCTGATGCACCCCAAGCTCTGCTACCTGCTCAAAGCTATCCTCCCCATTAGCAAGGGAAACAGCCAAGACAGGAGCAAAGGCTCTGCAAGGACAGTGGGGACCAGGAGAGCTCCTTTCCCACTGGAGCTTTAGGGGAGCCCAACAGATTGGCATTGCCTCAGTTTTCTTTCCATTGTCAGAAATTCCTCCTGCGCTTGTCGAGTGACCAAGGTGAATCGCTTTTGTTTGAGACAGTTCACACTTCCCTGAGCTCAATTTCAAAGTGGCATTTTTAGAGCTTATCACATGCCATTTATAAACGTATCAGTGCCTGCTCAAAGGCTCGGCTGAGAGAGGCATGCTGCATCTCTCCTCCATTTGACAAGAACACAAGCCCTGTACAATCTTCAGACAGCAAGGGGCACTGCCTTATCTCTGGCTAGTAAAGGGTGCATCTGACATTGCTACAATCACTCTCATGGTGTAAGAAGAGCAAAAAATCAGCATTCCTCCTGGATTTTGACCCATTTGGAGGATTTCCTCTGTGCTGTAAACCAAGCTGAATCTTCTAACATAGGTGATATGACAGACTCCTCCAGTTAAAATGGGATTTGAACTGCAATCGTGGCAAACCCACCCTGTACTCACACACTCAGTTTTGCCTTGCTGTAGGTACAAGGTGACTTACCCACGTATCATAGGGGAAACAGCCACGCTGTTACTCAGGGAAAGAGCCCTCCCAGGGTGGCCGGTCACCACCCAGCAGCCACCATGCAAAGCCACCAAAGAAGAAGTTTTGTGGGGGTGCTGAGGCACTGGCACAGGGTGCCCAGAGAAGCTGTGGCTGCCCCATCCCTGGCAGTGTTCAAGGCCAGGTTGGAGGGGGCTTGGAGCAAGCTGCTCTAGTGGAAGGTGTCCTTGCCCATGGCAGGGGTTGGAACTGGATGAGAGTTAAGGTCCCTTCCAACTCAAACCATCCTGGGATTCTCTGATTCTGTAACTCTATGTTAAAAACCTCAGCTTTAGCTTTACGTCATAGTAAGTTTCCAGCAAACCCTGAAAAGGAGAAGGGTGTCCAAAACATCTTCCTTTGGCATACTTAGTGTTTTGCAATGGCCAGAGGACTGCTAAGACAACATCCACTGCAACCAGAAAACGCAGTGAAGTCAAAGAGCAGGTGAATGATGATGTGCCTGGGAGAGGTGCTGGCCAAATACACAAATACCCTCACACCACCAAGACCAGCTTAGTAAGAGCACACATTTTAACCTTGCTGACTTGCCCAGGTGGGCAGGATCCTTCCCTCATTGCTCCCAGCAGTGCAAGCAGAGCCTGTTTGATGTGCTGACCTGCCCTCCAC
This sequence comes from Psittacus erithacus, assembly GCA_009867235.2. Lineage (NCBI taxonomy): Eukaryota > Metazoa > Chordata > Aves > Psittaciformes > Psittacidae > Psittacus > Psittacus erithacus. The sequence continues at coordinate 14,251 of WYDI02028550.1, forward strand.
AAGCATCTTACACTCTCTATCTTTGTTGGACTGGGAGGGAGAGGGGGAAAAAAAGAAATTCAGATTATTTTTAAGCCCATTTGCTGCCTTGCTCTGAAATATGCAGTCTCTTCCCTGGAATGTACCTTCAGTGTAATCCGCTCTTTACCAGAGTCTATAGTCCCTCATTCATGCCTCCCTCTGCCTTCCTTCATTATAACTTGTTGCTGCTATCAGAAACCTTAGCAGCTTAAACTGGACTGCTTCTTTGCTTGATAACAGTAATCAGGGCTTTAGCAGACAGCTTTGCAGAATCAGCCTGCCCTGCACCCCTCCCACTCCCAGTTTCCTGATGGATAGGTGATCACTCAGGAGTAAAAGCATTGTACCTGTTCACCTGGAGAGCAGAACAGTTTGCATTTTGGAGTGCGGTTACTGCAAAATTCCCTCTTTCCCAGGGAATTCCTAACTTAAATTTGGAGAACCACTTTTTGTGGTATTTTGCCTTGTTAGTATCTGTAAAGTTACTAAAAATCAATAACCAAATCAGAGCAGGTAAATACACAGGGACATCTCCTGCCATTGATTTTTGGGCAGGTTACCCCTCTGAAATCAATTGAGAGCTCTACTTAAAAAACAGTGGCATGATAAGGGCCACATTTCCTAAACAGAAAGAAGCACAAATCCAGTATGAGTTTATCTACCAGCTCTGTCTCCAAAACCTTATGTTTCTGTCTTCTCAATCCCACTTTCTTGTAATACAATCCAAATAACTCCCATCGACTTCTCATCAAAAGTCTTGTTTTCTATTGCTGCTCTTTAAAAGGAATTAGGTAGTTGTTGCTGTGCATTTGGAGATACAGATCTGGAGGCTCAAGCTATCCTGCCTTTTGGCTTCAAACTGATATGTTGGACAGTCTGTATGAGTGACAGATCAATTCATTCACTTTGGGGAACTTTTCCCCCTATAATTTTAAAGGCTTTGGTTTGTTAATGGTTGTATTAACCCAATGTTTGTAATTGAAATAAGAAACTGGAATAGGAAACACATCATCCGCTAAACTACATTTTCTACTCAATGCCAAAACTTTAAACAGTAAAGGCTATCCCACATCATAAAGCCCTCCTCAGCCACCCAGCAGCTTAGGGATGAGAAACTGATTTAACTCTGGACCACATCCAAGGCCTCTGGAAGTCAGTTGGTGGCTTTTCTTGACCTAGCAGATGCCCAAGAGTCACTCTAAGGCTCTTCCCTGGGTTACTTTGAATACAGCACTTCCTTTCTCTGGCCAGATTCCTTATGCTGCCACATGCAACGACAGCTTTCTTCGTGTCTGAATTGCTGTTTGCATTTTTTGGCTTGACAAACAGCATCATAATCCCTTTTTATGCATTTTTTCAAACTTCCCAATCAGGCATAAAGCTGGAGACCCATTTCTCAATCCAATTTCTCTGCTACCGAGGCTGCCAGATCCTGCCTCCCCCCCACTCCCATTGCAAACAGTGCTTAAAATCAGTTTTGCAACAGAAGCTTTTAGGGTGGAAGCAGACCTTTGAGAGTGACACCAATATTTAGACTTACAAAGTTTAGGAGAGGGGACACCAACCCTCTTCATGGATGCTTACTTCTGTGCCTGCTGCAGTGCTGTGCAAGGCAGTAGAGCAGGGAAAAGCCAGACAGGTCAGTGTAGCCATCAGCTACAGAAAAACCTGGCACAGGGAGGAAGTCTTCATCCCCTTAGCTGGGTTGCATCTCTTTCAGACTTGAGGCTGAGCCCCTTCTGAGATACAGAGAGTTCATTCTCTACCTGAACTCCTGATCATGATCACAGGCTGCACATGGAGGGGAAACCCACCAGGGAGCTGAGATACTGACCTGGTGCCTCCATCCTGCTGAAGCCCTTCTGCCACATCTTCCCAGCCCGTGTCTCTGTGCCAGCAAGATTCAGCTGCTCAGGTGTGCTCACTTGCATTAGACCTGTATTTCCTTTGTGTAGCAGCTGCTCAGGTGTGCTCACTTGCATTAGACCTGTATTTCCTTTGTGTAGCAGCTGCTCAGTGAGATCCACTTAAGCTTGATGCTAAAGGCAATCTGCCCTGTCCACCTCTGTCCTGGAGAAGGTACGTACCCAGAGAAAAGAGGAACAGCAGGAACTTTCATCTCCAGTGTGCAGAAAGCACAAAACCAGCATCTTTCCTTGCACTCCCACCTATCTCCGAGTGAAGACAGTAATCTTTAGGGGGAAAAAAATAAGGAAACCACAAGCTGGAGCCTCAATCAAAGCCAGAGGAAGCTGGTGGAAACGTTCCAGCCAGGAAATAAATCCAGCCAAGCCATTAAATGCTTCACTCAAACACCTTCCCTGACATCACTGTGGGCCCCCTGCTCTATACCCCACACTGCCGACTTGCCACATATAAAACTGAGGCAAGTGACCACAAGCATAAAAAAGAGTTATGCTTTGCTGCGATGCATTTCAAGCACTCCAACGGGCCAGCACCGCAAGGGGAAACAACGTCTGTCTCTGTTCCCTGCAGGAAGAGGTTCCAACCAGAAAACTACACGTTATAACCATGGCAAAAGTGGCCACTACACTGCGGAGTAGCCCAGGGGACCTTTTGCAGAGGCTGATCTTCCAGGAGAGATCTTCATTTACCAGTTGCAAACCCTTGCCCAGGATGCATCACCTTGGTCTCCAGTTGTAGGTGCACTGTGTCTCAAGTGTCTGGAGGGTCTTGATGTTGGAGATCCCCATCCATGTTTGTCCTGGATTTTCTAATAGCACTCTTATCCATGTGAACCTCTCAGGTTCTCTCCCTGGCTTTCCACCAAGACTAGGGGTGTTTCCTAGGCTGCGAGAGGAAGCTTGGCCAAATCTAGCTTGAATCTTTGTGGTTTACAAATGGCAAAGGGGTCTCCTTGGTATTTCCAACTGGCCTAAACCATTCAAGGGAGCCTTCCCCATTGTCAACCTTTGGAAAACTAGAAGGGTTCTGTGCAAATTCAAACTCACTCTCAAACAAATACCACCTCTGTTGGTTTCAAAAGATAAATGCACCCACCAAGGACCTTTCTCCAGTTCTGCATTCGCAGAATATGAATGTCCCCTATTCACTCTGCAGCTATAGCAAAGGATGAGAGCTAAGCTTGAACATAGCGATGGCCTTACAAAATCCAAAGTGAGAACAGTTTCTCAGTTATGTTTCGCCATCAGACCTTTCCAAGCAACTGATACATGTCAGACCCCTTGTGCACACACCTGAAGCTGCTCACAAAAAAAGCTCTTGCTGCCTTTTTGCTGCAGACATATCATCACTTTAGAACATAAAAACAAAGCATCCACAGCCCCAGAAACTCTTATTGCAAATAATCTCACTGCCAGAAGAAAGGCAGCATGATGTCTATCAGAAAGCTGGGTTCATATGTAGGATCTTTAGCAGCTTCAGATGAAAACAATCGTGCCACACAACAGCAAGCCTTCAGTGTGAGAAGGTGGCACCTTCACCACAGCACTGCCCCAGCTCGATCTGCCCCTGCAGGCTGCCCACTGACATTGAAAACACTCTGTTCACAAAGTTTACAATGGGTTCTTTTTCTGTCAAGCTTTTCCCTGTTCCAGAAAGGAATTGGGATCACTCAGTGAAAGCCAGAACCATCCCTGCTCCTTCAGGTCCTGTAGAAACTTAGCAAGGAAGAGAGAAACTTTTTGTAACCTAAAGAACTTAGGAAGTTAAGGCCAGTTCTGGCAAAGCTGAGGCTGTGGCTATGCCATGGGATCCAGGAAGCATCCACCTCCTGTGTGCTGGTATGAAGTTTAAAAAATAAGCAGCCTTCACAGGTGGATTAAACACCAACATTCCCCAGCAGCCATCAGAAAAAGCACACTTGGTTTTCCTAGGAACCAGATGTTCCCCAAACAGAAAATGCTCAAAATTTATAATAGCTGTGTCAGACCTGTAATAGTCTTTGGTCAGAGGGAAAATAGAGCAAAAAGAAAATATACAGGAGGAAGCAGGTTGGGGAGAAAAAGCTTAATCCCACATCCTCAGCGGTAGAAATATATTTGGAGAAAGCATCGAAGGCTGCAGCTCCAGGAGGAGACTGCACCATCTCTCATTGAAAACAAGCCTGGTATTGGTGAAATTATGTTCCACATCAGTTGTCAAGTAATGGTTTTGAAACCTTAAACAGAGAATACATTTGCAGCTATTAGCACGGTACGGTCATGGTTTGTATTTGAAGGTGAAACCACTTTGTAAGGAGGGAAAGAAAACATTAATTCCATTCATCTTGAAAGTTACTTTAACTTTTCAAAATGCTATGGTAAATTTTGAAACTTTAAAATTAGTTTCAAGATGAATAAAATTAATGAGTGAATTAGAACTGGTACAGAATTGCAATAAATAATATTCGAAACCTTTTAATAAGCTTTGCAATGATTAGAATGAATGGATTTTTTTCTTTTTTGCCATAAAACTGGAGCTCTTTTAAGTATAAATTGTGATAACGACTCAAGAATTTCCAGCGTCAGGTTTTTCCATTACATCTCAGCTTCCACAGTTGATCTAAGGCTTAAAGAATAACATTCAAGCCTCACTTTCTAATGATGAGGTGTTTGACACAGAAAGCAATCCTAATAGAGAAGGCTGCTTGCCCGGTGATTGCTAGCAAGCAGAGCTGACAGAGACAAAGAAACTCTTTTCTCCTAAGCCTCCTAATGAAACCCCCTCCTTGGACCTGGGACTGTGTGCTGGGAGTGGGAATCCTGCTGCCAAAAGCACTCAGCAGATCAGAACCATGTTTGCAACACTGCCAGCATGTGTTACAAGTCTTCCTTTAAACCAGGAAAAAAAAGAGAGACAAGAATTTTAGTAATGCTGATTGATGGAGCCCTAATACAATTAACACAGCTCTACTGGGTTGTGATACTGCAGGTCTGGTTCAAAACAGGAAAATCCTCCTTTGAAACAAGGTCTGGAAAATTTAAAGCTTCCTTGCCCACAGCTCCTGCTAAGCCTTTCAAGCTCACAGCCTTTCTGAGTTTGTCTAGGATATGTTTCCATCGCTGCTGCTGTCCTGTGAGTGGTTCTTCAGAATGGCCCAAGTTCTGCCTGCACCATTTCCTGTAAATTCATTATTCCCAACGTTGGAGAAAAGTTCAACTTTGCATCAAAAAGCACTGTAGCAAAAATGCCTTTTCCTGTTTGTTCAACCATTCTCCTCTGCGTGCCTTGGGGAGAGGCTTTGCTCACAGACATTCCCACTAGGACAGCTGCCCATCACCATGTGTAAAAGCAGCCCCTGCCCATGGCTTGCTGAAGGACACCCTCAAAGACTGTTTTTATTCCTATCCCTCTTGATATCCTTCATTCCTACTTCTCCAGGTAGCTCTGTAACCCTCAATCACTTCAATATTGCAGTATTACACATCCCTAGGTGGATTTTTCTCTGCTGTTGCCTCTCTGGTAATTTCTACCAGGTTCACATCCCAGCTGGGAAGCAGATGCCCCAGGCTGTCCCCTGCTTGGACCCATGCTAACCTCCTGAGATGATTACTTTCTCCATGGGAGGAAGATCAGAACTTGAGCCTGGTCTCTCCAAACTGGTTCCCCAGTTTACAGCAGGAGTGTTTGACCTGCTGATAGCCTCCATCACCATCCTGAGGGGTCATTGCTACCCGTGGAATCCCCTGTCCCTCTCCCACCCCTGCTGTCTCTCTGCTAGCTTTGCTCAGTGTGATGAACCAGGTGCTGCTGTCTGACAGTGCCCACATCTCCTGGGCATCCACTGCTCTCTAATGAGCTTTGCTGTGATGCTGAGATTTAGTTTGGAGATCCATCACATGGCTTGTTTCTCCTGTTCTCTCCAGCAAGACAGCAATGCTCCTCCCCAAACAACCTGCTTTCTGCTTAATCAATCATTCCTCCAATATAGCAAAATACTATTCTGCTCATCTGGCTTTCAGCTCTGCTTTCTCCGTCCTTGATGTGAGGATTCAGCCTGAACCATGGTTTCTTTATTTCTTAGTTTTGCATGAGAGCCCATAATCCACCCAGAAGCAGTTTATAATAATTCTGCATGGGAAACGCCACCCAATATAAATTGTGTCGCATTAACTTCCCAGGTACTCACTGTGCTGAAAGCCAGGCAGAAGGAAGGATGGAGCCGTCTTCTAGGTGTATTTATTTCACTAGCCTGGACAGCTCGTAATCGCAGACAAACTGTTTGTCCTTGACTCCTGTCTCGGCAAAGGAAGACTGAACTTCCCACAACACGATCCATATCACATCAGATTTGATGTATTTCATAACAGCCTTTTATTCTCCTGTCTTGGTTCATTTATTTATCAATCTGACACTTTGCTAGATATGTCGCTGTCTTTCTTTTTATTCACCTGTCATTATCTCCCACTCACAAGTTATAATACTTACCTTTTTTATGTATATTAAAAATAAAAAGGCTCTTGCCCTGTGCCTTTTCATTGTGGATTTTCTCTGTTGCACTTAAATAGCAATAGAATGGATGGTTTGCAAATCCTTTCTGACTTTTAGTGATATAAATCATCGCTATTGGGAGCTTCCAGCCTGCCCTGCAGCACTGAAAGGCCCCACTACCATACACGTCTACACATCTGAAGTCACACATGTGATGCTCTCCAGGCTTTTGGGACCATGTCTATTGAGAGGAACTCGGGAGCAGAGCAGAAGAGCCTCATAAACACCCAGGCACCATAAATAAACATTTAACAGCTTTCCATGATCTAATCCACTGTGTTAACCTGCGATAAATCCCACGGGAGGGAGCCCGAGCAGTCTTCCCTACTGCAAATCACAGAGGTTCAAAGCTGGTGAAGGTGATGTGGTGCCTGGTGTGGCTCCCTGGGTCCTAAGGTACAAAGCTGAGCCTACACCTTTAAAAAGAAAATCTGCTTGAAACTTACACCCAAATAAAATCATCCTCTGTTCTTCCTTGAGCATTTTACAAAAGCAGTCGGGTTATTCCATCCTGAATTGTTACCACCACAGAAACAACTAAAAATATTGAACTGGTTTGTTAAAATATTTAACGTGATTTTGACAGTTCACCAGCTGTTTAAAAGTAGCTGAAAAGGATGGCAAAAGCTGTTGCTGAGTTTAATAAATATGTGCGTGTATAATGTTTGTTATCTGAGAAGTACATTTAGATGTCTGCTTAGGTTAGTATCACATATGCTAGAACACATGTTCCTATTCTGGTACACATCTATAATTGTGTCAATTTATCTTATTGTAGTTTAAAGTACCAACAGGATAAATAAAAGTGCTGTCTATTTTGCTTTGAGAAAGAGAGAGACCAGGCTATTTAAGTAGTGACAGAATACAAAACGCTGTAGATAAAAACTTTCAGGGGTGGGGAAAATTACTTTCTAAAATAGCACAATCAAGGACATCGCTGTGGAAAGATTTTTGTTAGAATGAAGCAATTCAAAAGCTTCTACAAAATGGATAGCAGAAGAGAATAGCAGCGGAAGCAGGGTGGTATTCTGCCTGTGTCCTTTTATACAATCATTTCTATGCATTAATTTTACATGTCTATTAAAATAAAGTGCTCTCGCTGATTTACTGTCCCATGGCACAGAATCTACACACAGGTGAGGAATGCCAATGCTGCAGGTACAGGCAGGTGAGGGTTAGAAAGGCATGGAGGAAGCACAGGCAGGGGCAAGCCTGCAGCATGGCACTTCTACACCAAACAAACTCAGCAGGACAAATCCCTCAAGCCAGAGCACGAGTGACATCCATACACCAATGCCAGCTGAGGATTCTACTGGGGCGCCTCGCTCACACCAAAGATTAGAGCTAGAGACACTGTCTACACATAACCCCACTCAAGATCAGGGAAAAGCTACCAGGACTTGGCCTTTATCCACATTTGTCTGGTCTTTGTTCAACATGAGATGCGAAGTTTTGCTGAGACAGCATTAAAATGCTTACCTACCTACCCCATGTCCTGAAGACAAACAGAACTGGGGTGCAGGATAATGTCTTTCAAAGCAAATATCCTTCAAGATATACCTACCCCAAACTGACCTCTCACACCCATGTTAATCCAGATGTAGAAGGAAGCAATCAGCCCACACTAAAGCCAGAAACAACTGTCCCAACCCTTGACACCAGCCATGACATGCAAAGAAATAAAACAGATCAGGAATCCAGCACTTTGTGGCTTGGATTTGTGAAAGCAATGATAAATTATAAAAAGGATTTAGGAAAACTCTAATTGCAGGAATCAGTCTTGAGAGACAGAGCGAGACTCACAGACTTCTTTGATGTTCAATCCATAGAAGTCCTCAAATTACAGAGGGAGAATCACTTTGCAGCTTGGAATAAACTGACAGTCCAGAAATACACTGAAAAACAGTCACCAGGCATCAGTAAGAAGACAAACTGCCAGTGGCAAACTGAACATTAAAACCAGGATCACCAGACACACACAAAATGTATTTTGAAGGAGAAGCCAAAGAGCTCGATCATATTTGTGACTGGACACAACTGCTCACAGATCCGCCTGGTGGCACTGGGTTTCCAGGGGTGATTTTTCTGCCACTTCTTGAAGATAAGCTGCATAAAGGGAGCCTTGGCAGGGCAATTGAGGCTACTGAGGTCCCTCAGTTCTGGTGTGAACTGCTTGAAATGAAGTAGATATGGCAATGAAGGAGGTTAGGGTGCTGATTTGTCAACCTGAGATGAACTGTGAAGCAGTTGTAATGAAACATCTCCCTAACCACACCTTAGGAGAGTGCGTAAGCAACAGTGATGAAGTGGACAGTGAGCAGCAGTAGCTGGATCTGCTTAAGACTTGTAAGGGCCCCTTAATCTTTTCTTGCCTAAACTGAATAAAAATATATCCAGTGGGGCATTAAAGTTATTTTCATCGCACACAGAGTTACCATCAGTCAAGGTAAGAGCCATCCTGTAGCACACTATGTGCTCTAAGAACATCAAAGCTATTTTACGTGGAATAAAACATGATCCTGCAGGAGTTTCGTGCAGCCTGAGTTATGCACAAACCCTGGATGACAATTCAAATAACACTGGAAAAAGTAATCCCAGGCTGGGCTTTGAATTCCTAGGTTTAGCAAGAGCTGGAAGCCTGAGGAACGCTTCTAAATCACCCGTGTGTTATGGATCATCACAAAGGTACCAGCATTGCTGGAAGTCTTGCAAATGACAGAGGCTCAAATGAGGGCTCTATCCTGCAAAATAAAGAGCTGTGCCAAGACCACAGCTATTCAGACACCTTGCCAGAACAAACCACCTTGTGAGAGCAATCCCTTGGCTGCCAAGAGAAGAGCAGTTCCTGGAGATACAGGGATGGGGAAGAGGCGGACGCACTGAAAGAGCTGCGGGAGGCTCACCTCCTTCCAAAAGAAAAAGGCAGCGTTAAAAAGAGAGATGAGGACATCAAGCATATTATTTTTAGGAGAAAGAGAAAAGCTTCCAGTGTCTCCAGCTGTCCCCAAGGTTTTGGAGCATCGCAGCCAACCCAAGGTTTGCACCATGGGCCCATAAGTGCCTGCTGGGGATGGTACATGCAGCACAAGCAGCTTGAGGAGGAGCGGATGGGAAGGAGGAAGGGGAGGGAGGAGGGAAGGAGAAGGAAATCGTGCAGTGTCCTTCTCTTATGCCAAAAAATGAAAAGAAACGATAAACCCCCTGTTTTCAGAACATAAAAAGGTTGTGAAAATAGGACTCCGAGGGCTCTGCAAATGATTATGCTAATTAGATCCAAGGCTATTCAATAGCACTGAAGTGATGCTCAGGAATTTTGAACTACAGTTTTTAGTGTGATTACAGATCATATTAAAATTCTATTAGTCTTCACTTAAGTTCTGAATAAGAGGGATGCAGTAATGGGTCGATACTTCCATGAACCCCAATACTTTAAACATAGCAGACATTTTAGAGCGAAAATACCCCCCTTTTAAAAACTCATTTTAAAACAAAGCTTTTTTTACTGTAACAACACAGAGGAAACTACCAGCGGTGAAATACTCAGAGGTTACTGATTTCTCCACATGGGCCCAAGTTTGGAGTGTTGTTGTAGACCAATATTTAGAATCGGTTTTGCCTTGCTACATCGTATAATTGAGACACTCGGAAGAGAAAACTTGGTGGCAAAAGCTCTTTTTGTTCCTGCCTTGCAAACGATAAATTGTTAATGAGCACCTGTTACAATGTTAATGGAAGTGAGAGCTGTCTGTAAATAAAGGAAATTTAATAACTTAACAAGGTGGATTAAAATTCCCAACCTGCTCCTTGCTAATCTAATGCCAAACACCAAATAGTTGCTATCTAAGCAGGAAACTCGTTAATGTATTCACCTCCGTGTACTTTTCCAACTATAATTAATATTTTAAAAATTTATAAAACCGAAATCATAGGTTTGATTGTAACAAACAAAATCTCTGCCTTTAATCTACTACAAAAGGTTGGCGCAAATCCCCTTAAATGATACTAAAATGTAAACCACCAGGCAGCGCTGAGGAATTGATTATGTTTAACTTCTTTTGCATTTGTCCTAATCACATTCTTTATAATTGTATTTAAAATTGCTCCAAAACACTTGATTGGTAATTCTGTAGCGCAGAAGAAATATGGAATGAGAACACTTTCCTTGGAAGGAAAAAAAAGCCCTGTTATAAATAACTTTCAAGGTATGTCCTCTGGACATTGGGTGAATATTAACACTTGACAAATGGACATTTGTTGGTTTAAACTAAAGCGAAAGTTATTGGAAGGGAAGAAGAAAGGTTCTTACTTCTTAGAAGAAACTCATTTGCATGGGTTTTTTCTCTTATCCAAACCCCAGCCAGGGTTTTATCGCAGTGCCTTTTCCCCTCACCTCTCCTAATTCACACCCCACCAAGTCCTGTGACCGCCTCGGGCAGACCTGGTGCTTTCCTCAGTGAAACAGCAGCCTTGATGCCATCTTGGATGGCTGGGGCTGTTGGGTTGTTGGTAAAGCCCCGCAGCTCACATTAACCCCAGCCCTGAAAGCACAGATTCACCAAGAGAGCTGTGTTGGCAGTGACTTATGGAGGTCCTTGGTCAAACCTCCTGCCCCAAGTAAGGTTAGCTTCAAACCTAGACAAGGTTTCTCAGAACATCAAGTATGAAGAGCCCACATCCTCTATGTGATGCTCTCTCATTTCATTCTCATGGGAAAGGGTTGTTCGTTTGGGTTTTGTTTTGTTGTCGTTTGGCGTTTGTTTTTTCCCTTAAAACCAGTGGGAATTTCCCATTGCAACTCCTCTCCTGCCCTCCTGTTGGGCACCACAATAGCAGTCTGTAGTTATATCAGGGAGATGGAGCAAGGGAAGGTGCATCTTCTGCCTTCCAGTCTGTCTCCCCATGTGCCTCAGTAGCCACACACCCATATAAAAATATTATATCTGAATCCTTTCTACCAGTAATACTCTTATCTCCTCAGCTCCAGTGCTTTTCTCCCCATTTCAGAAATGTGGCCCGAAACACAGACATCAGGGGATTTTGGCAAGACCCCAGTGTAAGCCCTCAACCAACCTGTGGGAAAAAAGCTGTATGGACACATAGGAATGACACCTCCATCTGGCTGGGCTCTCACCCACTGAACCTTCTTCTAAAGTTACCCTGAATGTGGAGACCTAAACACAAATGCTGGTCCTGGCAGCCCATGATCACTTTTGGTGGGTCTGGTCAGCATCTTCCCATTGTCCGTGGGGGAGTGAGCCCCAGTGGAGATAGATACCACCAATAACTGGGGTTTTTTACATTTTGGATAATATACGTGCATAGCCTGTCCTTTAATTGGGAAGCACTTCACGGGTCTGCACTTAATCAAGATGGATACCTCATTAGGACATCTCCCAGGGAACCAGTTTAGCCTAACAACAGCAAATCGCAATGCTGCTGCTTAATTGGGACAATTTTTGCAAAGTCTCCACTTAATGGGGACATGTTGGGCCAATGCCAGGAGTTAAGTGGTGTTAAATGAAATAGGTGCAAAACTCCAACTTTCTGTCTTTTGTATATGAAGATTGTCAGCTAAAATTGTGAATAAATAAAGGGTAAATATTTAGAAGTGGGGACTTCTGTTTTCTTATTTTTGGTTACATACAATAATGTAAAGAAATGTAGGCTTCTTGGGTCTGAACTTACTCCTGCCTCCAGCTATGACCGCAATGGGAAGCTTTTCTCCTGTTGTGCTTGGACAGCACATAGCACCTCTGGGTCCAGATCTGTGATAGAAGATCCTGATTTTGCCTATCATAATCAAAAGAAATTGTCACCCTCTACTTAGCCTTCTTGTAAAGGCATCTGCATAACCCCAAGAGCCAATATGCATGGGAGCCAATGCCTTAGCCCTGGAGCCCTGTGAATGGAAGCTAAGGTCCCCACTGGAGCATTCCAGACATCCAATCACATACATTTCTATGATCCTGCCATCCAAGGACCTTAGTTGTCAGAAATAGAAGTCTTCCACCTAGATGACACAGAGGACCTACTAAAGGATATATTTGTGCCCATGTTGGGAAGCTTTCTTCCATTTCCATGGAGTCACGTCTGTCCCACTAATGCGATACTGCACCATTTCCCTTGAACAGCACAGCACCAAGTGCACCCCACCAGTGCTGTGGGAAGGCTGGCCCAGTGGATGAGGCCCTTGCTGGAGACTCTGGCACCCTTGGTTTTAGAAAGAAGCATGACAGAGGGTCAGACATCCCTTGCCCGTGCCTCATTCCTGGGACCTACTCCCACAAGGGTCATTCCTCCTCTTGGGTTCCCTCCCTGCACATCAAGAGCTTCAATCTTGCTCTTTCCCTATTTCTTTAGAAATGCAGCTGCTGGGACAGTGCTGTGCTATTCAGAACAGGGTTAGCCCTGGGCAAAGGCTGCTGACAATCACACTAACGGCAGGCGCTTCTCAAAATCACTCAGGGCAGTCACAGCCAACAAGCATGCTGGGAACAGACACCCAGAGCATCTTCCAGAACATAAACCCAGGCTCTCTTCAAAATACCTTTCCCATGCCTTAGATCCCCTTAGATATTTGTGAGTGTTAACATGAACTGACGAACAAGCCTGAGAGGCATCAAAGCGGGTGTTTTTTCCTCCCCTCATCATTAAGAGAAGCTGTTTTTCAGGTAGTTGAGCAATTTGAAGGAAATAAAAGGTGTGTAAAAAATTGTCAGTTCAAGACATTGACTCTGTAACCTGTAAAAGATTTTAGTTAAATACATTTCCTCGGAACTCCCACAGTCTTTGACTGAAAGTGTTTTGTACATAAACAAACAAGAAGGCTCCTTCCATCCATTAAAACCCACCAGTCACTTTCATACATCACAGCGTAACCATTTAGCTCAGTCATTTTTCATTGTTTGACCTCACTTTTAATTAGAGACTAAATTATTAATGCCATTTGATAGGAGACAAACTACTTGGGAGTGCTGCTGTTCTCTAGGCCAGCTCTCAGGAACTACACACTCAGATTTTGTATGTTTCAAATAAAACACAAGTGGCCAGAGGAAAAACAATTTACATTTACAGCTCCTACAAACCCAGCATCCATCAAGAGTTTGGTGCTTAAAAAAAGTGAAATAAATAAACCCTCACGCTGTGTTATCAGCAGACTTTTAAAAAATCAGCAAGAAAAAATATAAAGTTCCCCCAGAGAGAAATTCCCTGGAGATTCTTCAAGAAGTTCACGAGCTCTGGAAAAGCAGTTGCTGGATCCTGTAATCACAACGCGTAGGATCATTGAAAGAAGTTAGCGGTGTGTTTTCCCCAGCACTGCTTTGATGTAGAGGTTCCTAGGGTGGGAAGATGAGCCCACAGAAATAGGAAAGCGGGAGGTGATTTAAAGCCAGGGAGCGAGAGGGCACGGCTGCAGTGGAGACCCAGTGTCTGAGCCAGCTTAGCTGACATCAAGAAGCCCTGAATTGTTCCCACGCAGGCCAGGTCAGTGTGTAACGTGCCCATCACCAGGGCGTTTGATCCCTTGTAAGCACTGACCTGGTTTCTCCACTCCATCGCTTTCTCTCTGAGGGCAAGCAGCGCTGTGAAACAGCAATTTCTCTGACACTGGGGCGAACGCGACATCCTGCCCACCAAGGGAAGCATCTGGCTTGAGGTCCTCCTCCAGGAAAATAAAGACCAGGCCCTCAGTCATCATCATGAAGGAGAGGGCAAATCTGGCATCCTTGGCACTGCTGTAGGGATTGGATTTGGTCTCCCTTCCTAATAAAGAGCCTGAGCCTCGGCCATTTCACCCCCATTGAAGCCAAGCCTCGGTAACAAGAAATCAGTTTTTCAGCTGGACTGGCCTTTCTGTAAAGGATGATGTCTGCCAAGCCCATTTATTTGGACTCATAACATTTCCCTGGCATGGACTTAAAGGTTTTTGTGTCATGTCCTGTCCTTCCAATTAAGGCATAAGGTTTTAAGTTCTTTGCCATACAAACCCAGCCTACAAAAATCCGCTGAGTTAGAATTTAGCCTGCAATGCTATTGCTGTCAAGTCAGAAAGTGGTTTTATTTCTTAGACGTGTGTCTTTTCCCTTTAGTACATTTTGAGCAGTTCTTTTCACTTAGGAGTAGGGAACAGAAAAATTGCTCCTTCTACCCCCTGCCCCTAAAAATGATATAATTTCCCCTATATGTTTTCACTGTAAAATAACCAAGTGCATATGAGGACTAATGGCCCTAAAGGAGCTGCCTAGATCTACTCACTCAATAATCCATGCTTTCAAAAGGCCTGATTTCACAGTTACAGAGACACCCCTGAGCAGTTTTGCTGTGAGAGTGCTCCTAGCATCTCCTCTCGATATGCTTCAGCAGCTCCCTCTAATGTCAATGGGGACCCCCGTGTACAGCTCCAAGAAAATTAGACAGCATCAGGCCACATCCTGCTGTCGGATGCACATCCACAGCTTTCAGTGGAGGTAATGAGACTCTCACAGCATCCCAAGGGATGGAAGCTGGTAGGGAAGCTGGAGATGCTCCTAGTGCCCAGCATGTCCAGGTCACCCTGAGCTCCATCTACAGACAGGGCAATGCATCCATGCAAGATGCTGCTACATAGGATGGATACTGAAGATGGGAACCCCTTCCTTCTCAACAAAGCTGGTCCTAACACCAGGAGGAAGAAGTGCAGGACAGAGTAGCATAAGGAGCCCGGAGTCCTTGAATGAACCCTTTGTTCACATTCATTTCTAAGCTGCCAATGCCCTACGTCCAGCAGTCAGTATTTTAAACTGTTATTAAATGTCTTTGGGGGGATTATAATTTGTATGCCTGATTATACAATGGATATACCTATCTATCTTGTGGTATCACAAATAGCCATACCATAATGATGATTGAAATATATAATCCCCCCAAAGATGGTCAGAACAATTTAAACTTCCCTCTACTTAATTAAGAGAGTTAGGGGATTAGGTACATGATTTAAATGCAGGCGAAGGCTTGGTTTATGTTTTAAAATCCAATGGAGGCACATGGAATTGGTGAGGGAGAAGTTAGGCCGCCTTGTCCATCCTTATACTGCCTCATCAAAACTGACCTGCCTGCCTTTCTGCCTGCCCCCCCGGCACTGGGAGCTTTATCTCCTTTGATGAGGATAGGAGAGCTCTTCTTCTGCCTATTTCCACCTTCCAACATCTTCAGTGACTTCCCAGTGTCTCCTGAGGAAACTGACTCCGCACCCAGCCAGATGCCATCAAGAAGGTACCGTGGCCACTGCAGCCCTATCCTTGTGAACACAGAGTGCTTCTGCTGAGATTCCCAAGGTTCCACATGGCCATACCAACCCACCATGCCCTGCTACCTCCAGCCTCTCTTCTTATCGTGGAGTAACAGTGGCTTCATCACCCGTGGGGTACAAGGTTGCTATGGGTGAGCTCCTGGCCCCCAGTGCACAGAGGAGAAACGTTTCAGAAGAGGGTTAGAAAACCAAGGCAAACTCTCCCAAGTTTCCCTTCCTTCAGCAGATCTTGGACCTGCCAATACTGCGCTGAGCAGAAGTGATCAGTTTGTCTTCTTCACACTGACAATAAATCCAATCACACCTTGGACGAGTAAACAGAATCAATTGAGTCCCTGCAGCACCATCCTCCCCTCGGCTCAGCGCCAGCCATGCTAACAGGGAAAACCAGGCAGATTTCACTCCCCACATTTACCTGCTGATTGCAGACCCATCTTTGTCATTAGAGGTAAATTAATCAAGAGAGGTGAATGTTTTCAATAAGCCCCACTGTTTACTTAAAAATAAAAAGAAAGCAGAAACAAAATTAGTGCAATGCAGGGAGAGCCAGGCACTCGCTGGGCAGAATGAAGACAAATCCTTTGGAAAGCAAAATCACTTCCATATTATTGCTGTCTCTCAGCAAAACTTGGGAAGAAGGATCTCTGAGCAGACATGGAGCCCTGTGGGTGCCAGGGCTGCCCTGGGCAGGACTCCCTGCACTCTTTCCCCATGGTCCCCATGCCAGGACCCCCTGCCTGGTAAAGCCAGGGCTCTCATGCATCACATGCACAAGCACTGGGTTGTTTTGACACACAGATGCTCACCTCTCTCATCAGACCACAAATGCCGGGCTGAGATGTCCCCCGTCCCTCATGTCCTTTGGTCACTCCTAGGAAGAGTCCTTCGCTCCAGACCCTGCCAAACCCTGGGAAAAAAGCTCTGGGAAGTTCACAGCCATCCATAACTCTCTTCCTGGGTCTGACCAGATGCAGCTGAACCATTGTCTAGTTAAGAGGAAAAGATCAACCCAGATTTAAGAGGCAGCAAGGCCCTCCATAACTCTTCCTTAGAGCACAGCTTGGGTGAATTTATGCTCTGCAGCGTGGTGACAGGAAACAAATATAACTCGCAGTGATGGTGCTGCTCCTTCTGCAAGAGGCTCTCACCCCAGCCCCTTACTGGAAAGTTTTGGGACACCATCCCAGCTCCAGGACAGGGAGTCCCAAGATGTTGCATGCAGTTCCTGGTTCAGATCTACAGCACCCGTAGCGGGGAAGAGATGGGGTTTCTTTTCCTTTCTTCTTTTTGTCTTTGAAATCTTGTCAGTATATCAACACATTTGATAAGGGCAGTGTTGTAGTTACACTTCTTTAATTAAGTGAATAATTAAAAAGAAGTTGATCATCAATTAGTTAATTAAATAATTAATCCATTTTACTTTCATACCCTTTTTTGTTAATCACTGTGGCTTCGGTAATGAGCCTCCTTTGTGTTGCTTAGCAACCGCCTCCTCGTTTAAACCATTAGCAGCTGCCGCCCGGCCTCGCCGGTGTGAAGGGATGCGGTGGGGCGGCCCCGGGCCCGGCCGCGGGCTCCGACCTCCGGGGATCCCAGGTTCGAGCCCCGCCTCCTGCCCGTGCCCCACCCCCGCCGCTGCCTCTGGAGCCGGCGAGGAAAGGGGCGATTCCTCAAACACAGCCGCTGGGAAAGCCAACGTCCGTGCGCTCCGCCGCTGCCCAGGCCGCAAGGCCTTGCGCACCGCGAGGGAGAGGACCGCTGCCGCCGGGTAGCGCGGAGCAAGGCAGGGGACACGGCGGCGCTTTGCCCGGCGGGGACCATCCTCACCCTCGACGGGCTCCGGCAGCGGTGGCGCGGCTTCCCCCGCCGACACCCTGCGCCATCCCGGGAGGCATCCCCCCAAGGACCTCGTGCCTCAGTTTCCCCGAGGGAGCTCTGCCCCGACTTTCCCCGCCCGGGGCAACCGGGTTGGCCCCCACCGCAGACGGCAGCTCCCCTTCCCTCCTTGCTCCCTCTTTATTCTCCCTAGTTATTTTCTACTTTTTCCCCCTCCTCTGTTACAAATTGTTTCTCTGCCCCGGGGCAAACCTCTAAATGAGATGTTACATCTGCACCGAGCTAAGTAAACACTTTATAAATGAATAAATAAGTGAATAAATAACGAAATAGTAATATATGCGCCAAGCGGAGCCAGTACCGCTGCGGCTCGGCCGGTGGAAGCAGAGAGCGGGGCCGAGTAGGAGAGGTGGGACCCTCGAAGCTCCCCACACCTGGAACCCCATCACCGCTGCACTGAGCCACCTCCCGGGGGGGCTGAGCCGGCCCTCCCGGAGCCTCCCCCCGGCACCGCAATGCCACTGTCCCGTGTCCCCCCCACTCCGGATCGTGTCCCCGGGAGGAACAGGGCTCGACCTCCCCACCTAGGGCTCCAGGCCCGGCCCGACCCCCTTCCGGCCTCCCGGGCTGAACTTTGTAATTATAATGGATAACGAGAACAAAGGCAAGAAGCAGTCATTGAGTAACTGATATCAATTATGGAAGCAGGCTTTTGAGCCTGGAATAAATGATAGGGGAATTGGCCTGAGAGGGAGTGGGAACAGACATGTTATTATTTACGCCAGATTAAGAAAAGTATCCAATTTGCTGGCCATCTCCTTCCGCTGGGAATCGGCATCAATTTTATTATTGTTCCTCAGATTTTAATATTCTCTAGATGAATTACGATCGAGCTAGGTAGTTAGTCAATAGTTTAATGCAATTAATTAACTTCCCATCGCTTGGTTATCTCTGCCCGGGCCCCTTTTTCCCGGCCGGCCCCACTGCAGGGCAGCGGTTTGTTTGCGGTAAATACGGTTGCGGGCTCTGCTCGGAGCAGGGCTCCGTGTGTGTGAGTGTGTGTTGACTCTTTGGTGTCTAGATTTTTTTCCACTGTTCCGTGCATTGTACGACATAACTAGAACTGAAGCAGTACATTTCTTCAAACAATGCCTCCCGATTCCATTTGTAATGGAATTGGAGGGAGAAAATGTAATTGTGTGTTAAACATGAGGCAGCCATACATGAAGATAAGCAGGGCTGAGTGACTGGATATGGAAATCCAACGCGGGGACTAGATACTGGAGGTCTATTTTGGAGTTAAATGGCTCATAAAAATAGGAGGCTAGCGTTTATTTATTTATTTGCCAGAGCATCTATAGGGCTGCGCATGTGGAGCTGCATTTTGGGGAGGCGGGGGAGAAGAATGCGAGGGGAGGGTACGGCCGTTGTCTCCTGGGGGGCTGGTGGAGGGGTGGTCGCTGCTGGGGGATGAAGGAAGGGGACACCCCTCCAGGGCAGGCATCCCTTGGAGCCCACCCTTCTGAAGCAACTTCTAAGGCTCAGATCAGGACAGCAGTGACCGGGGTTCCCCCCCGGTTTAGGGGATCCCGTCGGAGCGGGGGTCCGGCGAGGTGGAGAGCGGAGGACTCCGGAGGTGCGCACCTGGGGTGCAGACAAGGGCCCCAGGAGGGCACACAGGGGGCCTGGGGATGTGCACAGGACCATGTCCCCAGGCAGAGCTGCAGGCGGAGCCCCCTGCATCCCCAGGGCAAGCCGCATCCCTCCCTGTGCGCCCCGTCCCGTCCAGCGCCGGGGCTTGCTGGCGAGGCCGTTCCCGGGGGAGGCCGGTGGCCTGGGCAGCCCCTTCCCCGCCGCACATCTGGGAACGTCGTTAGGGCCGCCCCGCTCAGGAAGTTTTTCACACTTCACGTCTCATTAACAGCAGGTCTCGGATTCCTTGGGAAAGGGGGACAGGCGGGAGGGCGGCCGCTGTCCCAGAGTGGGGGCGGGGGGTGCAGCTGCTGGGAGAGGACCGGGATCCCGAGGGGTTCCCGCATCCTCAAACCCCCCTGGGAGGCGAAGAGCGGAGGCCCGGGATGACAGCCCGGCCCAGGCCGTCGAGGAGATCCCAGGGGGATGCGGGGCAGGGATGGAGCACAGGCAAGGAGGAGAGGACCCCCGGATAGGCTGCAAGCCTATGTGTGCCCCCCCGGACCTCCCCACGCAGCCGCTAGTGCAGAGGGAACTGGGCTGCCCCTTCCTTCTCCTCTGGAACCCGCCGCGGCGTGGGCTGCAGCTGCAATCCGAACTCTTCCCATGGGATACAGCCTCTTTGGGATAGAGCCTCCTGGGGAGGGTGGAGAGGAACAACCCCCGCAGCATCTTAAATGTTTAAAAAGGGTTTATTCTGTACTTACAGTGAGCGAAATTAAAAAGAAACAGTAAAATATTTGAAAATGAAGTGCATTATATTTAATAAATATAAAATGAACAAAGGCTGCTATATTGCCAGCAATATCATTTCTTGCCCGGGGGCATTAATAAAGACTGAAAGGTTTGGAAAAAACAATATTTTCCATTAAAATTCTACGGTGCGTTTCAATATTAAAAGGATAGGTGATGAATTTTCAGTGTTACTCAGACGGGGTCAGCGACTAATTTCATTTCTTTCTGGTCAGCATTCTGTCGATAATTAATCAAAAGCAGAGTTTCTTAATGAAACACTTTTCATAAGGTGATAATTAGCAGGAAAGACGCGGAGTGCAGACAGTCGCTGGTAGCTGTCTAATAACCAGAATGAAACCAGGGCTGGGGCCGGGGAGTTAAGCAAGAGCTAAAAAAAAAAAAAAAGGATAATCGGAAAATCAACCAAATAAAAAGGGAAAAGAGGAGGGAAAGGGATGGGGAAGCCGCCTTGCGCAAAGTCCCGAGAGAGGATCGTGTATTTCAGCCCGCTGCTGATCGCTTTTAACACCCGAGTAGCCGTATTTTTGCCTCCTGGGCCCTGCCACCAGGCCCTAAACTAGGGGGTTCGAAGACAAGGTGCCGCTTCCCTCCCCATCCCCCCACCCTCCCAACCCCCCCCATCTCCGCCATCCCATACACTGAGCTTCGAGAGAGAAATCTGTGCAGAGGACGCGGTCCCCACGCGGGCCTTTCCCTGCTTCGC
>WYDI02028551.1:1630-13502 GCA_009867235.2 Psittacus erithacus
GGGTTGTGTCGCCCCCTCGGGGGGTGGGGGGGGGCCCCTCGGGGGTGGAGGCATCCCCGGCCCGGCCCGGCCGCGGGGGAGGGGGGGGCTGGGGAGGGAGGTGGGACCCGGGTGGGTTCTGCTCTGATCGCACCAACACCTCTCAAAGCTGCAGAAGGAGTTCCTGGAAGTCTTCTGAGAACTTTTGCGGTGGTTGTGCGTGAGCTTTGTGCCTGTGTCGAAGAGGGTTTCTGTGCTTTCCGTTGCAGGACACGATTCATCAGCTGGAGAACGAGCTTAGAGGAACCAAGTGGGAAATGGCACGTCACTTGAGGGAATACCAGGACCTCCTCAATGTCAAGATGGCCCTGGACATCGAAATTGCTGCGTACAGGTACAGTAGGATCATTGCGGACATGTCTGGAATATTAATAGCGCTGCAGATGCTGCTGGTGTGGGGAGCCTTGCCATGGGCGACAAGTGTCTGCATGCGGTGGAATTGGAGCTTGGCTAAATTAAAGCTGTTCCAAAATCCCTTCGGGCCCAAGGAGTGTTTGCAGGAGGAGCCCTGGTTCCTGAGGGAGCAGCTCCCTGCCAATGCTCCCTGTGAGCTCAGCGGACACAGGACAGTGTGATTCAGTGCAGCGGCTTCGTGTGCCGCAGTCTGTCCTTGTTTACAGGAGCAGAAGATGCAGCAAAAGACGAGCTTATTTTTAATCCCCATTTGCTTTGCATACGCCAAGCAAGTGGCGCTTGTCACCTCAACTCCCTTTTCTCGCCTGGGAGAGACAGTGCACTTGCTTGATCATGGTTTCTAGCAGGGAATGCGCATCCTGTTTGTCACAAGCACTTTTGCTTTTCTTCCTCAACTTTCCTTTAAAGGCATCCCCTGTCATGTGGAGCAGGAACGTTGCTTGCTATTGCCATCACCTGGCAGGCTGGTTTAGTCTCCTTTGCATCCCTTTAGAACTATCATCAGAGAGCTGCTGAGTTTTCTGGGTCACAGGCTTAGATGAGAAACATGCGTTTGAATATCAGAAAAGTATAAGCAAACCCCCCCATCTCCAGCTCTGCTTACACTCCTCAGCGTGTTCAACCACCCAGGCACCCCAGGCTCTACAGCTGTTTGCTGCCCATGTCAGCTGGACAAAAGTCTCTTCAGCTTTCATGGGTGCACAAGAAAGATGGATGCCCAAACTATTGAACTAGGGTATATCACAGAATCACAGACCAGTCTGGGTTGAAAGGGACATTAAAGCTCATCCAGTTCCAACTCCTGCCATTGGTAGGGACACCTCCCACTAGAGCAGGTTGCTCCAAGCCCCACATCCAGCCTGGCCTTGAATATGCTCTAATTGGCTCTGGGTGTCTCAGCCACATCTGGGTTTGCTGGGCTGTGTTAAATTCCGTTTGCTGAAGTCCTAATGCATCCAATGCAGTTAATTCTTTTGCCATGCTCTTCACTGACTTAAGCCCTAATGAAGCTTTTGACCTTCAAGATGTATTTCAACGCATCAGCTGAAGGTGTTACAGTGGCCACGTGCAAACCAAGCTAAAAGCTTTTTGCTGAGTATGAATCTTGCAAAAGAGCAGATTCAAGGAAAGCTGACCTGGGGCTCTAAGGGATGGATTATGCTGATCAGCTCTAGCATATTCCATATACAAGCTGGTTCCATCCTGCTGATAGGGAAACAATTAATACCTGTCCCTTACACTTGGTTTCTATGCTCATTTTTATTCCTCCTGATTCCCTTAGGAAGCTACTGGAGGGTGAAGAGACAAGATTCAGTGCCTTCTCTGGAAGCATTACTGGACCCGTATTCACACACAGGCAACCATCAGTCACAATAGCATCCACTAAGATTCAGAAAACAAAGATTGAACCACCGAAGCTGAAGGTCCAGCACAAGTTTGTAGAAGAAATCATCGAAGAGACAAAGGTAGAAGATGAGAAGTCAGAAATGGAGGATGCTCTAGCAGCTATTGCAGAAGAAATGGCAGTCAAAGCCCAGGAGGAAGAAAAAGCAGAGGAAGCAGCTGCAGAGGAAGAAGAGAAGGCTGCTGCAGAACCAGCAGCTGAGGAGGAAGAGAAGGAGGAAGAAGAAGCCGAGGAGGAGGAAGAAGCTGCAAAATCTGATGCAGCAGAAGAAGGAGGTTCTGAAAAGGAAGAAATAGAGGAAAAGGAAGAAGGGGAGGAGGCTGAGGAAGAGGGGGAGGAAGCTGAGGCCAAGGGCAAAGCTGAAGAGGTAGCAGCAAAGGTAGAGAAGGTCAAATCCCCTCCCGCAAAGTCACCCCCTAAGTCCCCCCCTAAATCTCCTGTAACAGAGCCAGCCAAGGTTGCTCAGAAAGAGCCAGCTAAAGAAGCAGGGAAAGAACAGAAGGTGGAGAAGGGCGTTGAGAAACCGGCCAAGGAGGAAGAGAAAGCAGCGTCTCCAGAGAAGCCAGCGACACCAAAGGTAACCTCTCCAGACAAGGCAGCAAGCCCGGAGAAGGCTGTGACCCCGGAGAAGCCCGCGACCCCGGAGAAAGCAGCGGTGCCGGAGAAGCCGGTGACGCCGGAGAAGCCGGTGACGCCGGAGAAGCCGGTGACGCCGGAGAAGCTCCGCTCCCCAGAGAAAGCAGCAGCTCCGGAGAAAGCCCGCTCCCCGGAGAAACCGGCCTCCCCGGAGAAGCCCCGTTCCCCGGAGAAGCCGCCCTCCCCAGTCAAAGACGGGAAGGCTGTGGTGGAGGAGACCGTCACTGTCACAAAGGTAACCAAGATTAGTGCCGAGGTAGAGAAGGGGTCGAGGAAAGAAGACATTGCAGTGAATGGCGAGGTGGAGGAGAAAAAGGAAGAGGGGGAATCCAAAGAGAAGGAGGTTGAGGAGGAGGACAAGGGAGTTGTCACTAATGGCCTAGATGTGAGCCCGAGTGATGACAAGGGTGAGAAAATTGTAGTAACCAAAAAAGCAGAGAAGGTCAGTGGTGAAGGCGGGGACAGTACCACCACATACATCACCAAGTCAGTGACGGTCACTCAGAAGGTAGAGGAACATGAAGAAAGCTTTGAGGAGAAATTGGTGTCCACCAAGAAAGTGGAGAAAGTCACTTCACATGCTGTAGTAAAAGAGATTAAAGAGGCCGAATAAAATAAATCATAGCTAAGTTAAAACTCGAGCTTGGGTCGGTGCAAAAGGTTAAGCCATATGACAGCTGCAAAATGCATGTGAGTGACGGCTTCAAAGCAGAATGGGTTCTCTCATGGAGGCTCCAGACACACAGTATCTTACTTTTTTGTGCAATATAAAGGGGAGGGGGGGGAATGCATGCAGGCTCAAGATGTGCTCCCTCCACAGAGCTTGGGGCTCTACAAAAAATAACTACTATAATAGTGCATGAGATGAAATGTGCAGAGGAAGCTTTAGAATCTCCTGAGCTGTTGGAGGGACATATCTGAGGGATGACTTAAGATGTATTATGCAAAGAACCAACTGAGCCAAAAAGACAACCAGAAACCAGTCATAGAATATTCATGAGAACCAGAACTCTCCTAGCCTTAAAAAAACAAGCTACTTATAAAGAATTATGTTTACCTCACTGGTGCAATTTAGGGTGGACTTTTGCTCATGGGAGAACCTAGTTGACATGCACAGTACGCAACCTTTTGTTGTTTGATGTAAAAGTCACAGCAGTTCTTGCTCAATAAAGGTCAATACTGAAAACGAGACTTGTCTGCTGGTTTTCTTTCCAACTCGGATCCTTCCCTAAAGTTTGATCCTCTGTCCTGAGCAGGAACACACTTGCATGGGCTGATAAGCTGCTTGGTGTCCTCGTTTAGAAAACAGGCTGGAATTGGATAGGATAAACAGATTTCCTGTAATCAAACACAAGTAGTTGAGCTGGCTTAAGCAAATATATAAGAATCATATCCCATGTCTTCTAGAGTACAGTGGAATCTATTAAACTCTGCTGCCTGGCCTTTAGGTGCTTAGAGGGGCCGCAGTTCCTTTTGCTGGCAAGGGAAAGGTCTCTAAGCCATGTGCTGCTTGCTTTGCTTATCTGAGCAGTCCTGCCTGTACTCAGGGTAAGTGTTAAACTCTGCTGCAGGTGTAATTTTCCTCCCTGCACACCAGTCTCAATGTGCAAGGAGAGCATTAAAGAGGTGTTTTCCAGACTCTTCCTTGACTTTTCCTGTGAGGAGTGCCTGTCTGACCTGTTTCTCACTTCAGTGTGCAAGGACCCATTAAGTCAACCAAGACAGTGTGTGTTCATCAAAATGGGGTGACTTCTGGTTATTTTTCCCCTCCTGCATGAATTATATGGGAATACCCTTATCAGTTATCTGTCTCCAGTGACCCATGGGTGCAATCTGCTTCTAAACACAAAATTCCAAAATTGAGAGCAAGCAAATTCCTGGAAAAAGGAAATTCTCTTTTCCTGGAATCATGGATCAAAATATCCTGAACTCATATTTTACATATCTGTTCATTTGAAAATGGCTGTAGAAATGAGAACCTTCCAGAGCCTGAACTGAGGCTGGTCGGGCTCAGATTATAGCTGGTGTGACTGACAGATAAAACCAAATCAAAGCATTTCTAAATCTCCAGTAGAAAGGAATCCTTGGCCTTTGACTACTGCCACTTCCCAGTTGGCTTTATAAAGAAGAAAGTCCATTAAAGGGCCTTCTAAAATCCCACTATATGGAAAATAAGTGGAGACAAATGAAACAAAGGGAAAAAGAGGAGGGCTGTGACCCCAATTTGGGGAACTAATATATCTTATTACAGGATTAATATTGTGATCATTTTATCATGTTTCAAAAGGCAAATGAAGAACACAGCCACTGCCTTAACTCCCACAACCAGCAAAGAAATGCAAATCACTTCTAAGGCTGCTCACTGCATGGACTGTCCTGAAATCTGCTGAATAACTGAGGGTCTGATTGAAATCTGTGACTCGCATATGCCTTCCAATCCTCTCCCCTGTCAATAGCTGAAGATCAAGTGGGTTTTAATTGGAAGGGTTCCGCATGTTCTTCACTGCAGAAACTGCAAGGAAGCTCACAGCAGAGAAACCCTTCAAATAAAGCTGAATGTCTTTGTGCAGCAAAGTAACGCCTGTTTCTCCTGCTGATATCAATAATGGAAATCTGTGCTCAACAGCTTGCTGCTTGAGTGACGTTTAATTAGAGCAGCGTTAGCAAATTAACTGGCAGCTTCTCCATAGAGAGCTTATTTGTGAAAGTTACTTGTGTGTGTGACAGAAAATAGCTGTATCTTTATGAATAAGAGGTGGCCCAGTCACAGTCACCTCTTGTCAGGAAGTGGTTGCACCAAGTTGTGTTAAAATACAGACAATGCCCAATGGTTTGTGAGCGTTGAAGCTCTTTGTCTTTTGGGTCTAATCGAAGTTCTCAAGAGACCACCACCACTAAGCCCAAAAACTAAGCCAGAGACCAATATTTAACATAAACCCTTCGATTTCTCTGCTTCCAAATAAGTTCTATAACCCGCTAAAATGTCACAAACTGCTGAGCCACTGGGCGAGCACAGAAAGTCAGGTACCGTCAGCATCAAGATGAAGAAGGGTCACCTTGTATGGTGAATTAAACGTTGATGTCAGCTCAAGTGCACTGTTAATGTGGGCTTACATGGGTGCAGGTGTGATCCCAGACTGGTTTGTTGTGTTTCATGCTATTCCTTTTAGTCCTGGTAGGATACAGCCACAAGGATCTAGAGATTGTTCTCCATGTTGTTTCAATCCTCCTTGCACACAGGCAGCCCAACCAGAACCGCAGTCTCCCATACAAGGCAGCTGTATCCACGCTTCTGCCCAGGGTTCATCAGCTTTCCTGACTGGTTCTGGGAATTCACTGCATGGCCTACATGGAAGGCAAATTCCAGGCTGCCCAATGGCATGAGGTATTTCAAACTATCCTCATTTCCCTCGTTTTTCCACCCGAAACATATCACAGCCTTTAGTTATTACCCACAACTGCAGGATTTTGTCTCGGCTTTAAGACACAAAATAAATCTGTGAGTTTAGCCTATTTCCCACTGCAAATGTTTCCATCAAATCCTAAGAGAAATAAGCAAGTGGTTAATGCATATCTAAATATTTATAAAACTATAAGAACCCATTAATATTTAGTGTTGCCAAGAGGTTTTGTCTACTGACATCTGCAGTCAAACAGTTTCAGAAGACAGCATAATTCCAGGGCAGAGATGCATAAATAGTATGTTATTTGCCTGTTCTGCACCAATTATTTCTTCAGACTCTGCATAACCAGTGAAGGGATTAATTACTTACAGCACAAAAGTTCATGAATCAATATGAAAAAGACTCCGTGAAGGGAAAAATAGTAATTAAAGGAAGTGACTATGAGGATTTACGAGCCTTATTTAAGGTGAGCTACCGAGACCCCTGTGACTTCAGGAGCTGGAGGGCTCTGGAACTGGATATTTTTACCATACTGGCTTGTGGAGATGCCACAACTCAGATATCTTCAGCATCCCAGAACTAAATCCCAGGTGGAAACAAAGTTGGAAGCGTTACAAAACACAAACAGGTTGCGCTTGCCAGGGAGCTGAGTCAGGCACTAGAATCTTCTCCCGGCATCAGTCTGTGTTTTTCCCATTCCCATGTGGGCTTTCTTCCTTCTCTATTCAGGATTAAACTACCCTTAACTAACCCAGGAAGGCAGCAGATGATGAACTGTCAATTACTGAGTTATCAGAAGGTACATTCCTAGAATCTGGGTATTGTACCTGTCAAGTTTTCCTCTTGCTGAGTGGAACAGGAGTGCGTGGATGTGCATCTTAAGAAAAGCATTCAGGACCTCCTTCTATTTGTCTTCCGTGTGATGAGCTCTCGGCATGATCCAGACCCCATGTGCCCAAACAGCAAGAGAAAATTCAGAGACAGACCCATGGCTTTATTTGCAGCTGCAACTTGGGTTAAAGTTTCTATCCTGCCTCCCTCTGCCTGCTTTTACTGCATTGCGTCAAAGCGAGCGCCTGGATATTCTAAGGTTAAATAAGTATTGCCAGTAGGATCCCCACAACCCTCAGAGCATCTCGGCTCCCATATCCATCCTCCCTCCCACCACTTTACCTTAGCAGCAAGGTAGGAGCAGGGTGACAGACCAGGCTGGACAGTCACTGCAGCTTGTCACTCTCTGCAGCTCATTGCTGTGACTCACACATTTCCTGCAGAGCTGTGAAATCTCTCCTTTAGCTGCAATGCATTAAAAATAACATAAGGAGTGGGGATCGGGCTGAGAAACGCTGCAAGGAGAAGTGTGTTTGCTGGTGTAACTCTGGTTTGAGAGCATCTCGGCTGCAATGCTTTGGAGAGCTGCAAGCTGTCATAGGAGCGAAAGAGATACGAAGGACTGAATGAAGAGGAGTTTACCCATGGAAAAAGAAAAAGCCATGAAAGAGGAAGCCAGATCAGGGATTGAGGAGTTAAAAGGTGCTCAGAGCACTTGGGGAAAGGCAGGATGAGGAAGTGGTTTTGATATAAGCTGATTTCTGTATGAGTAGCTTGGCTTTAATGGTTGTGCGAGCTCTGACCTGGCGCATCACAGATTTGCTGCTCTGCGGAAGCAGCACTTCTCTCTGACTGAAAGGCCACACTAAGCATTTTCTGATAGGCACTTAGGTGAAATTCCAAGTATCATCTCTTAGACTTAATGTTCTGCTGTTTGAGCCAAAGGCATCATACATTGCAAGAGGCAGCTCGCCTGCAAGCCCCTCAATGGCTTTTAAAAGCACTGAGCAAACAGCATGGTCAAGTCTCTGGCCCATAGTGCTGCAAGTACCCACACCACCTTCCTGGAGATAGAAAATCTGCTCTGTAAGAGTAAGTCTGCATAAACCAGTGTGGAAACATCTCCATTAAAAGCAGAAGCATGAAAAGAAAGACTTAAAATGATGTTGAAGAAAGGGAAAACCAATTTACATGTTTGTCTCCTGGTCCTCAAAAAGCACCAAACTCCCCAAGAAAGCGTAGGGCAGGGGGGAATAAAGCATTTGGAAATGACACTGGAACTCCCTGAACAGGAGATAGTGGGTTTATTACATATGCATACAAGCTCTGTCTCCTGAATCGTTTCACCAAAGCTTTTCTTTCTCC
Source organism: Psittacus erithacus (assembly GCA_009867235.2). Taxonomy (NCBI): domain Eukaryota; kingdom Metazoa; phylum Chordata; class Aves; order Psittaciformes; family Psittacidae; genus Psittacus; species Psittacus erithacus. The sequence goes on from WYDI02028551.1 coordinate 9,725, forward strand.
TGCTGGGAACATGGAAGGAAAGAATTGGTTTAAGTTCTTACCTCATCCATCATAATCTTCTTTGTAACTCTTTGAACTCAAAGGAGATGCTTTTGGAAGACCCCTGAAAATTGTATAGACACTTTCTTCTTCTCTGAACATAACCATTGAGGACCAATGCGAATCAGCCAATGCCACAAAGTCAGTGCACAGGACTAAAAGGTACCCAAACTCCTATGCAAAAATCCATCCAACTGCAAAAAACCTCAGTGCACCCATGTAATTCCTGTTCTAATATGGCATTCTGTGGATTGAGCTTACTTAAAAGGGTTTAAGCCTTAGTCTCATACTTGCCCTTAGCACCAGGCTTAATTTTAAGCAGCCTGAGCTAACTGAAAATAAACGGGCTCATGCTGCAGGATGCTGCTTTCAGAATTGCCAGGCTTTGCTGCTGTTTGAGCTGCTTCTATTTTGTGCCCAGGTTAGACCAGAAAATAGCATCTTCAGTCCATAGCTCATTAACCTGGGGTAGCACCTTGGAAAGGCAGCTCATTCAAGTAGCACAGGGAGCTCCCCCCATATTTTGTTCCCTCTAACACCTCACTGCAGCCTGTTTTTATTCTTAGACATTGCCCCAAGTCTCAGCTACATCCTCAGTCATTCTTCCATCACTGATCAGCTTCCTACCAACCTTTAAAGCCATGTTTGTATTTTACTTCAGAATTGGTTTGTTAAAGTACCTCCTTTTCTCCAAAGCTAAAAAGGAGCCTGTGCCCACACCAGAGCTCAGTGAGACCCATCACAAAAATCACAGCACTCCCAACCACCACCGGTGGACCCATCACTGCAACATTTCCATGTGAAGCTTCACAGCACCACCAAGAAATTTTGTCCCCATATCATTCCCCCCAAACACACCAGTGAGACAGAAACCACTATCCCATATCCTGTTACACAGGCCTGAAAGAAGAGTGCAATACATCACCAACCTTTCAAATGCATCAGTGACACAACACGTACAAGGAATCCGTGTAAGCATTTCTGTAACTTTATTGACTAGCTTTATTGCACATACTTATTGAAGCCTCCATTATTTTACCCACCCAAGGTTTAAATGCAAGTTAAAGGTAACTTTCATTCCCATGACTTATTTTTTTTCCCCCCATTTTAAATGTTAAGGTTCTGAATCACCCAAGAAAGACACAACCCCTGAATTCATACGTGAAGACCATGCGGCATTCAGGGAGCAAGCCAGTGGGTGCTCTGCAAGCATACTGATACTCTGCACAGAGAAACATCATAGATCATTAACTTTAAACCTCAGTGGTCACTGAATTAAATATGTGAGACTGCAGTGTTAGCTCAGTCCATCATCATTGATTCTGTTGACCTGATGAGAAAGCTAGACTGCCCAAAAAATCAAGCCTTCTTCTTCACTTCAGTCTCTTCTTTTCCTGCTGCTCCTTTCTCTTCTTTCTCTTCCTTCTCCTCCTCACCAGTTTCCTCAGCAGTTTCCTGAGATTCCTCCCCTTCCTCAGCTGCTGTTTCTTCCCCTTCTTCCTCTTCCTCACCCTCTTTGGCTTCTTCAGATTCTTCCTTAGCACCTTGGAAAGATAGAGACATTTTTCACATCTATGTACTGTTCCTAATCCGAATTTAATGGGAGCCAGCATACTTGCACCCTTAAACCCCACAATCTGAGCAGAGCTGAACATGATGGGGCTGGCAACTCATTTTGCATGAAAGCAGGCACATTTATCTAGGACTTACAAGGGAGAACAAGGAAGCTACACAACCAACTTATCCTCTATTTTAGAGGGAGTCAAACACTTTCCAGGTCTTTCCAAAATCATGGCCTTGAAAAATACTGACTGTGAACTCATTGCTTTAAGCCTTATCCAAAGACTTAGAGGCATCTTGCCACTGCCCTCCAATTGGCTTTTTCACTATTATTTCATTATCATTAATCATTACATTAATAATCTCAAGTAGTTCAATGGTAACCAATGCAATTTCAGATGTGTAGGTTAGATCCTGCAATTAAAGTTGGGAAAACCCACACTGGGTAACATTCCTATTACATTTTCTTTAATGATGTGAGTTTGGGGCAGCAAGGAAGTGGCACATACCTTGACTGGACAAGAAAACTACCTAGATCTCAGCCAACAGCTATTGCTATCCCACATTCACAGATACCAGCTGACATTCCTGTAATCACAGGCCACTCTCTGGGAATTTTTATTGAGCTCAGGATATTCTCATCCCTTCTGTTTGAGGATGTCTGTAATAGCTAAATACTGTTTGCTGCCGTAACATTACATGCTGTTAAAGTATTATCATTCTTGGTTTTAAAAACTTGAATGGAAAAAAAATCCAATGATTTCCAAAGGTGTATAATCAGTCCTATAACCTGCCTGATAGTGAACATTTACCTTATCTTACAGTCAAGATTCAAGCTTTCCTGCCTACATCTTTGTGCTTAATCCCACAACCCTTTGCTGATGTGAACAGACAGTGAGAGCGATCTAATTGTTAGACTTCATCAGCATTTCTGAGGTTCACCCCATATGAGCAGGGTGAAGCATGAGAGAGGGATTTGAAAATAACTAAATACCTTCCTCCTCCTCTTCAGCCTCTTCACCTCCTGCTTCTTCCTCACCTTCCTCTTTCTCTTCCTCCTCACCTTCTTCTGCAGGGGCTGCCTTGGCTTCTCCTGCTTTAGCAGCTTCAACTGTTTCCTCTATTTCTATCTGCTCTTCCTGGACATGACTGGAGTAGTATGTGGGGAAGGAACGGGTTGTCATCAAGTAGGAGCTGGACTGGAGACCACTGTAGGCAGACCTGCCGAAAGTCGGGGCAGTCTGGGTGTAGCCACTGGTGATGCTTCCCACACTAGTGAAACTGAGCCAGGTCTCTTCACCTTCCAGCAGTTTCCTAGCAGGAAGAAGCAGGTAGAAATCACTTCATTATGCTGGAGCAGTAATCAGATGTGGACTAAGATACTCTCATGCTTTGAGCAGTGCAAGCCCTTGAGACTGCGTATTTATGAATGTAAAGAAATAGCCCATAATGAATAACTATGTGGCAACAGTATCCTACCTTCTTGGAATCATTTAGAAGTTTGGGGTGAAATTATAAGAACACAACCTCTAGGATTTGGTTCCTATAGCAGGTGAAGTTAGAGGTGTGTTTTAGTAACACGTAAGGCTGCAGTGAACAATGCAGATCCAAATTCAATGTTACATTTAGCTATTAGACAAGGTTTATAGCCATTTTCTCAATATCCCCCTTGTGGCATTCACAGAAACTCTTCTCTGACATTTGCCATCGCTAACAGTATTGGGGACACAACATTAGACAGCTATTTAGTTGCAATTCTGCTGCAAAATATTTGCTTTGCAGGAGATGGCTTCTTTGAGCTAGAGACAAAGCCCCTTCTTAGAAGCATGTAATGGATTTTCAATACTGAGAACACACCCACCTCTGTTAAATTCCACAGAGAAAATCTCTTCACTGTAAGTACAAATCAGGTACTTTTATTTGCAAAGATGAAGAACTGAGATTCTATTGCCAAGATATGTATGCACATGCACAAAGAACTACTATCATACTCACCGAAGCTTGCTACACTGAACATTTTGCTTTAAGCAAGTATTTTATCTCATACGTTCTGCTTCTGCCAATAGCAAGACAATGGAGAAGACCTGATTAAACTATCTAGGAACAAAATGAATTCTCCCAAAGAGAGAATGGGAACCTGACCCATGTTGTGACTTACGACATTACCCTCATCATACCT